>WBNH01001536.1:0-30213 GCA_013401255.1 Urocolius indicus | reverse complement strand
CGGGTGTCCCCGCTCAAGCCTTCCCCCATGGCCACGCGGTTGCGGCCGTTCCGCCCGCGGAGGCCGGAGGGGCTCAGCCCAGCCCGCAGCTGCCGGCCCGCTCTCCGGGGTCAGCCGCTGCGGGCGGTGCGGGCGGTGCGGGCGGTGGAGCCCCCCGCCCCGGCCCCGCCGCTGAGGCTGGCAGCCACCAGCCCGTTGGTTTGGAGATGAGGTTGGTAACTTGCAGCGGCAGCGCCTGCTTTCCAGATTAATCGCTGGCATTGCATCCTGACAGGACCAAGTGTTTTAATGACGAGCAAGCTAATACATTTGTGGTCATAATTCCTACACAAATTAGTGCCAAAGCTTTCACACTCCCTTTTCTTTCTGTAGCCAGCCTACTGATGTTGGACTGTGAGATATTCCCAGAGCAGGACAAGATCCCTGACTGACAGAGGCAAATAGAAATGAGCTGCAGAGGGTTGCTTTGGCTAGCTAGGCTGAAAGGACTCCCCCTTCCCTCTTAGAGATCATGAATCATCTTTTCCTTTCCCCCCATTACCTCATGAAAGCAGATATTGCACAAGTCTTTGTCCTTCTGCACTTGCTGTGATTCCTGCATCTGTGCTGTGTTTTGCTTCTGGAAGGGCAGGACCGTGGCTGTGTATATCCAGAAGAATCCCCTGGAGAGTCCTCCACCGGCTGAAAAGGACCGGCTAAAGGAAGATGAAGATTTCTTCCTGCAGGATCCTGATCGAAAGCGTGATTCATTGCCTCAGCCACTCGGAATGGTCAACAAACTGGTGATGATGGTTTTTGAGAATGCTATGGAAACCATTGAAAGAAGAGACATGCTCCAAATGGCACAAACCCTAAAGATCCATCCCACAAAATGCTTTGCTGCAGCTGAATTCCAGGTACAGAGCCCCTCACAGCAGAGAGAGCCACCAGAGCAGCCTTTCTAGAGAATAGCCATTCAGTTGATTTTTACATTCTTCTGGCCATTACCTTCCTCAGAATTCACCAAGCATCTCACTGATTCACTTTGAAAGACTGCAGCTTCCAAGCTGGTCTGGCAGGTTCTGCTTCCCACCCATCACACCTGTCTGAAAAGAGAGAAGCAGATATTAAACAGCCTCGAGTTCACCTTCTGTTTCTCAGGCTGGCTCCACCCTTGTTTGCTGAGGAGAAGGTAATTAGTCCATAGCATGCAAACAGGCAAACTCATCCTGTGTTATGGTGAAATACCCTAATGGAAGCGTCTTGAGCAGAAGGGCAGCTCTGCCTTCCTCATCGGTACCTGGAGCTATCCAGAGGGCTATGCTGGTGGCTGCTGGTGTTCTGTGATTGCCCAGGGGAGCTCAGCATCCCATTGCAGCTCTGAATTAGCAGTGGAAGGGCTGAGGGCTACTGAGTTCTTGGCAAAGCCCCATCTGTTTATAGGAAGGGGAAAGGTGGAAGCAAACTTTCTCATTCCCAACACTGAACATACTTTGTGACAGTGTCTACTTTGTTCTGGCCAAGTTCTGTGCTGCCTGGCCCAAGAGAGACAGAGAACTGTTGGAGAGAGTCCAGCACAGGGCTACTAAGATGGTGAGAGGACTGGAGGATCTTATGAAGAAAGGCTGCAAGACCTGGGGCTGTTTAGTCTGGAGAAGAGACAACTAAAGAAGTGACCTCGTTAACACTTATAAATACCTAAAGAGTGGGTGTCAGGAGGATGGGGCAACAGTTTTGTCTGCAGTGCCCAGTGCCCATTACCCCAAGGACTTAAACAAAAGGGAAAACTTCTTTGGTGTTGAGGTGAGAGCCCTGGCACAGGCTGCCCAGGGAGGGTGTGAGATCTCCTGCTCTGGAGGTTTCCAAACCCTCCTGGATGTGTGACTTGATTGAGGGGAACCTGCTTTAGCAGGGGTTTGGACTGGATGATCTCTAGCTGTTGAATACACTCATCTTCTCCCTTTCTCGATAGGTAAATGAAAGAGCCAACTGCCTTGCAGTGTCTGGAAAGTACCTCTTTGTTGGTCTGTCCGTGGGTCTGGCTGCCTGCAGGGTGTCTGAATGTAAGGAGGTCTGTGCTTGGGATGCAGTCAGGATGGAGGTTTGTGCTGTCCATGCATCGGATTTGGGAAGTGAGTGCCATGTCTTGCTTGCTGTGGGTGAAATGGCTTAGTGTGATGTGGGTTCCCTGGACCTGCCTGGGGATGGCTGCGCTGCTCTGCAGGTGGAGAGTTGGCAGCTGCATTATGGAAAAGTGCTAAGTTAGGAGGAATGTCAGAATGGCCAGTAGGTTTCTTAGAAAGCCCTGCAAAGAGGGCATCAGATAACAGGTTGTAGGGTGACAGAGCGGCCCTAGGGCCTTGTGTTTACTAGAGGGTGTGGGTTTGGTGTTCTCTCCAGCAGCAGAGGCAGGTGCAGAGCTGACAGTGAAGGGCAGTATGTTTTAGGAACACCTTGGATCAGATAGAAAGAACTACTGTTAGGTATAACCTCCCGCTCGTGCTTTGTTTCAGCACCTGTGGTATGTAGGTTACAGCACAACCCTATGATAAACAGGTTACTTTGTTGATTCATCTGAATCTTACCGATTCTGATGGAGAAACTGTTCAAACTGGCTTATCCATCTCTGTGTACAACTGAGTGTTTGCTGGTGCTGGCATAAGGAAGCCAGTTTAGTGCTGGGAACAGGGTGATATTCTTCCTTGAGCTCAGGAAAAAAAGATGTACTCTTGTTCCCTCTCCTGCACATGTTGTAACAGCCATCTCCCAAGAGCACAGCTACCATCTGTTCACCATTCTCTTCCTCCTACCATTGCTTTTGTATTTCTATTCCAGGGCTTGTCTGGCTCTTCTGCTTTCACAAAGAAAGCTTCCCACTCATTAGAATCCTAAGTGAAACGTTAAGTACTGAGTTAATTCTGTAGACACTGGGCAGAGGCTGATAAGTAATCAAACATGAGGAGTACTAATTGCCCTCAGGAGTTTCCTGTCAAGGGCAGTAGCACTCCAAGAGTTCTGCTCAGTATTTGTTCATGTTCTTCCAACAATCTGTCTGGCCTGAGCTGTGTAAGGCTGTGGAGCTCTCTGAGTTGGTGCTCTCACATTGATGCCAGTACTCTTTCCTTTGGCAGGAGGATATCAGCAAGAGCACTTTGTTTGGAGGTTGGTGCTGTCCCTGGGCTGTTGTGGTCCAGCAGAGGGGCCAGTAGCAATGCTTTTAAAATGCTCCAAGTGTCCTGAGTTCCCAAGGATCCTGTTCCTAACCTACTCAGTCCTTCCTCCAGCTTAGAGAGCTGCTCCTGACACTTTCTGTCCTCTCCAAAAGGCCTAATGTAGAGCAAAACAGATCCCCAAAGTCTGGAAGTGGTCAGTGCAGTTCCCAGCTCCCAGTAGGCTCAGTGAAAGCAGGTTTCCCACTGCTTTCCAGAAGAATCAAACTCAGTTCTTCCTCTGCTTTGGCTCACTGTTAGGCTGGAAACATGTACATCTAAAGAATTTTCTGTGAAGGCATAAGCCAGACAGGATAGAGACAGTCTTTAAAGACACAACAAACTCCTTGTCACAAGGTTCTTCTGCTTGGTGGCAGCTGCCTTTGTCAACCTGTTTGCTGCTGGCAGGTTTTCTGAACCCCTGTTTGGTGGAATCTGCCTGGGCATATGTTGAGAATGAGATACGTGACATCCACAGAGAACCACCGTGAGATCATGCCCCACTTTCTACTTTGCCTTAACAGCTACAGGTGACATTCTTTGACTGAATCACTCCATGGAATTTGTTTGGTGCATGTTGGACCTCAAGGGCTTGAGCTGGAGGCTGTCAGCCTCAGTCAATCATGTGAAGTCTTTAGTGAGAGGAGAGGTGGGCTATGTGCAGTCCACAGGGATTTTATGCTATCCAAATCTTGTTTTAGGATAGAAGATACCAGAGGCTTCTTGTTTGAAAGACCTTTTCTCCTCATTTCCAATTGCTCAATGTGGTTTCCCAATGCAGACAGCACAAGAGCTTGGCTGGACATCTACTGATTGCCTAAAGATTCCTGGCTGAAAGAGACAGAAAAGAACCCAGGAGCTGTTGCTGCCAGGCTGACATGCAGGGAGAGGAGATCAAGTTGGACATCTGTGCTACTAAATAGTTCCATCTCCCACTGTGTTATTTTCTTCTTTTACCCTTTTGCCTACAAGTCTTTCCCCAAGCCTTGCTCCTGCACACAGTGACAGTAAGATACAGGCTGAACAAGTCTGTTGGCCCAGGGGCATGGAGTGTATGTCGCTACATCTGTTCCAGCTGCCCATCCCACATTTCACAAGGCCTTTTTGTTCTTGGGACATGTTTATTCTCCCAAGACAGGCTTTCTGATGAGGTTCCCTTGGTCCCAGGGTTAGTGTTCCAGCCACCCCTCCCTGAAACTGGCAGTTTCCCAGCAGCATTGCCCCATCTGAGGAGGCTCTGTGTAAGGGCCCCTTCAGGGCTTCTACCTTATGTTACTGGGGGAAGGTGAAGGAGTGGGAGTTGGTCCTCATACCTCCACGTAGGAGCCTGGTGCTGAACCAGTGTTCACGTTTTAGACTGTTTAAAAGGGGATACTGATGGCGTCACAACCAAACTCACCTTAGCAGGGCAGGGGCTCTCTCTCTTTGCATTAACCACTGCTACCTCTGGTTCCTTGGCAGAAATCTTTGGAGCTGTGTGGGGATCATTCTGCAGAGATGGTAACTGCCCTCAAGGAATGTCCTGAGCTACTGAGGGGTATTTTAAATACTGAGTCAGTGCTTAACCCTCTCCTGCATGACTTTCACCTCTGTAGATTTCACCTTTAAACACATAGGCGTCTTTGGCCAGCACTTCTAGCTAACCCTCTGTGATAATTCCCTCATAACTCTTCCCTTCTTCATCAGAGACTTTCCTGGCTACTTAAGAGGGAGCTGCTTCCCAGACCTGTCTTCAGGGCAAACATCTCCCTTAACTTGGCCAAACCAAAAGCAAACACTCAGGCAAACCCTCTTTGCTGAATCCACGGGAACTACTCAAATTTGTTTCTCTTCCTTCCCAGACATGGTTGATTATTTAGCCAGATCTTTCCTATTTAGCCAAGTGTCAATGTGTGTGGGTGGGGTGGTAGCAGTGCCAGTCCCCTGTTAGGGATTTCAGTCCTAGCTGAGCACGTATATGACCTCCTCCAGTCCTGGGCTCTGTGAAATAAAATCTGGTTCTTGTATTCAGCAGCACTCCACAATGTTTAGTTCTGCTTTTTTGTTTTGTTTGTTTGGTTTTCTTTTTTCTGAGCCTTGCTGTGCCCCACCCAGCCCTGTGCTGCAACAGGAGAAATTCAGTCAGATTGGTAAAATCAGAGGTGGGGGTTGTTTAGGGCAAGTGGAGATGTCTGGGCAGGACATCCTTTGTAATGTTGTTGAGAAGATAGTGACATCTCTCAAGCTTCTGTGTTTTGGCCTGAAGAATGAGTGTAAAGCCAGTATCTCCTGGGCAGTGTCAGCCAAGCTTTGCATAAGCTTACTTTTGGAAGCCTGATTCCCAAAACCAGGTGAAAACTTAGCAGCACAGGAAACAGTTCAGTTCCCAGGCTGGTGTGGTTATTTTTCCTGCTGCAGGAATCTGCTGTGTCTGCAAACAAAGGTGACGTGAAGCTGAGTCTCCCAGTGCTGCTGCTCAATTTGAAGCTACCCAAACCCATTACAGGTCAAGACTGATTCTGTACTTGCAAGAAAGTTTCAGTAATATGCTCCCTGGTTCCTTCCTGACCTGTCCTTGTACTTATGTGTAATCCTGCAATGGGAGTTGCTTCTCACCCAACTGTCTCCTGTGTCACCTTTGTTAGCACAAAATAGTTCAGTTTGTCTTGATGTGGGTGTCATACACCCTTAGCTTTATTGTCACCAGAGAGGGAGGAGGAGGTTTCCTAGATCCTAGCAACCTGACAGCACCTTGAGTTCACCACTCTGAGTCCAGGATTTATAGGAAAATGCTGAGAATGGGGAGAGAGCAGATCTTATGCTGGGATGCTCTCAGAGTCTGTGCCCCAGAAAGGCAAAGCGAGCTGGGTCTTTGGGTGACTTACTCTAGTCCATTAAAACACTGGAAAATGGGCTAGTGATATGGAAACTCTCACAGAATATATTCTTAGTGTTGAAATACTTCTACTAGCAAGGTGCAATATGTCACTTTTCAAGACAATGCCACCCTGAAGGAGAAGGGATGGTCAAAGGGCCTCTGAGTGCTTCATGCTCTCTGTTCCTCCAGGGCTGTGCCTTTTCCCTTTGTGTTCCTGATCCAGGCAGTAGTTTTAAAAGCCCTTTGGATGCCTTGAAGAAAGTGGATGATGGCAGCATGCTTGGCTTGGAGTACAATCACCTCATCAGGAACTCCCAGTGGGAGCAGCAGGAAATAATCTTCTGCAGCACTTACCAGGAGGATCTGCAGGCCCAGGGTGAGAAGGAGATCCTCAGGTGAGTGGAAGCACCACTCAGAATTTCAGTCTGTGAGACTTCAACACAGGAAACTTTTCAAGTGCAGATGGAAGCCTCTGTCTTAGCTTTGCCTCCTTCATGCCAAGGCTTCAGGGAAGAGGGCTTGAGCCATTCCAGGTCTTGTTGCAGTGCTCCCTGCTTATCAAGGCTTTTATTTACATTTATTACTTACTTTTTTAATTTTCCCCCCAGACATGCTACTTTTCACTTGCTCCTGCCTAGCTGGATCCTACAGATGGGACCTGAAATAAAAACACAGCCAAGGTAATCCAAGTGGGCAAAAGGCTGTTAAGTTGTGAAGCACATCATCACATGACATTGAGCTCCAGTTAAAGCTCAATGGCTCTGGCTGGGGTTCACTGTATAAATTCCATCCCCAAGGATATAAAAGCCTGAATGAAAATGTCAGCCCTAAGACTTTGAAGTCAGTCACTGGCATGGAATCAAACAAAACTAACTCCATGGTTTTAAACAAACCCCCAAACTCAAAGAAACTCCAAAACACCAGAAAAGATGAGCGGAGTACACAGACAAGATAAAAATAACAGACAAGAGGAGAAATTGTTGTGGTTTAGTTCCTATGTGAGCAAAGTTTCTATAAATCCCATCAGGGAAACCATGAGAGCTCTAATGAGAGCTCTCTAATGGTATTTTTGTGTCCTGGAATATTGCTTGCTTTCTCCCCAATCTCACTCTCTCTTTCCTTGTCCCCTTCTCTGTACCAGATGTTCCAGCTGGCATCAGTGTTCACTGGGATGGAAGCCACAGTCTCTGATTGTACTTACGTAACCATCCACTCAAGGAAAAAAAAAAAAGTGGGTAAGAATGTCTTTCATTGTCTAGCAGAGCACTCTGTGGGGAGTGGGAATATCCAGTGGGCACTGGCTGTCATTCAGTCAGATCTTTGTGATTCAGGGACAAGGAAGAATGGGGAGGAGAGCTGCCCCATATCTCATAGGTTTGGCTGGCATGTGAAGATGCATCAATAACTATTTGGTACCCTTTGGAACTGTGTATTGACATGTCAATGCATAAATTGCTCCCTTCCCTAGGAATTTGAGGCTCTGGCTTGATGTGAACAGGGGATTGGCTTACAAACACATCTGAAAACAGTTTGGAATCCCTTTTTCATGGGATGCTTGGCCAGAAGTGGCCAAAACAGCATGACTGCCTTAGCCCTGACAGAACTGTGCTGTAGGAGCTGGGAACTGCTGCAGCCAGGACTGGTGCCTGCCTTGCCCTGAGGCTGCGAGACACTCACTGCTTTGCCACTGCACCCTGAGGCCATCTTTGAGGCTGTTGTGGGATCACAGTCAGTGCTAGTGTCATCCTGCCATGATCAGGGATTCTCCTGGCGATATAATCTGCTGCCATCAGGATTATTCTGATGGCTGCTGCTCCTGAGCAGGCCACAGTCCAAGCTAAGCTGTCCTTGGACACATTGCCAGTTCCTTTTACTTCCTAAAACTACTCTTTTTTTGTTGTTGTTGCTCCCTGCTTCCCCAGGATACCCACTGTCTGTGACTGCCATTCTAGAGGAACATCTCTGTAGGATCCCCTTCCTGTGGAGTTCTGCAGCTGCCAGTGATGAGACACCTTGTCCTGGTACAGATCTTGCCTATCCCATCGTGCAGCTTCTGGTGCTGTGTTCAGACAGTTCTTTCTAGTGGGTGAAAGCCTCCAGATCTGGGAAGTCCAGTATCACCCTCCTGGCAGACAGGTGAGGTAGACTCTGATAGACCTCACCCCAGCCAAAGAAAGCATGTGGTATAGTGGTCAGGTCCAGGAAGAAGCTCCAGATTTCTTTGGAATAGAGAACTTCATACTGCTTTTGTCCAGATAGCTCTGCCATGCTGCTGTCAGCAGCTAGGAATCACTTCCAGTGGTAAAATCCAACTGTTATGCCAGAACTAGGGGTGTCTGTGGGTTCTTCTATGCACCACAATTGCTTGGATCATTGCTTCAAGGCTGACATTCAACTAGCTGGGTCTCTGCCAGAAACTCAGGGGAATTTCTTCTTCTCACTTCTATCCTTGCCAGAATAATTTTGCCCTGGAAGTCAGAATATGCATTTATTAGCATCTTTCTGTCAGTTGTGTATTTCACTTATCCCCTTGGTTTGAAGAGAAAGGTCATCTTTGGGGAAGCTGCTCCTCTGTGGTTTCATGGCTCCATGGCAGGCAGGGGATTTGTATCTCCAACATAGTTCCCAGGCAGGTTTGCACAGGGATGGGCTTTGGGGGTTCCTGCCCAGGAGAGAGCAGGCTTTGTCTGCATAGGGAAGGAGCTTGGCTGGGACTCTGCCAACCCACGTGCCAGAAGGTGCCATTGTCATCATCACAGCCTCTCAGGACGTGCCAGGAACATGAAACAGTGGCATAAGCCTGACTCTGTTTCACAGGCTTGAAGATCCAAATCTTGCTGTCAGCACAGTAGTGCTTGTGCTGCCATTCCCTAGTGTTGTAAGTATTCCTGCCAGTTCTCTTCAGAGAACACAGGTCCATCTGGCCTAGGATCCTGTTTCCAGTAATGGCTGTAACTAGATGCCTAGAGGATAAAGACCAGGGCAATCAGATATGGTACTGCCCTCATATCCTTTCCTACTCTGCATTTTTAGCATGGGGACTTCCTGCACCAGTTAAGGGTTAACATGTCACTGGTTAAAGGGTTTCTCTTCCATGGTTTTTCTCACTATCCCCTTGCACCTTCATGGACTCAAATTGACTGCAGAGGAGAGAGGCACTGATCATGGACAGGTCCAGCTGCAGAGGTGAGAGGATTCAGCCATGAAGCTTCAGGTATTGGGGTTGAATATGAGAGGGCATCACAATGAGACGTTATAAGCTCAAGTCCAGACAGACTTTTCAAATTGCCTCAGAAAGTTTTGAGGCATGGAGATAAAAGGACTAAAAGCTGCTCACCGGAGTCAGCCACGCAGAAGACTGGTTCTAGAAGAACTTTAGAAGAGCTCTAGAAGAACTCAGAAGGTTCTAGTTCATTTCTAGTCTGACCAGCTGCTCTTTTCCAATCCCAACCTGCAGCAAGTTCCTGTCCAAGTTCCCTGCACAACCTGTTCTTGATCTGCTGTGGCCCTATGACCACTGAGCTGGCAAAGCAAACAGCATCATAGCTGGAGACTTTGAAGTCCTGAGTGTCCTTTCCAGGAAATGCCTTTCACTTCTTGTATAAGTGTCCACTTGCTCTCTAAGGTCCTGGTCTTCTCCTGGTATGGTGCAGTGTTCCTGATGAACATCACAGATTGTTTTACTGCTTCAGTACTTCACCTTCTCATGCTGTGGCATCCCCCTGGCAGCCAGCGTTCACAGTGGATAGTGGGAATTGGTGCTTGCTGCTGCAAGGTAGGTAGCACCTTGGAGTGGTCTTAGATACATGGTCACTGGCTGCATTCAGCTAGGCACTGATCCTTGATAATTATTATTGGGTGAGTCCTGATGCAATAGCCCACTGTTGTCACTTCTGTTAAGCAGATAAACAGCAGCAGGCAGATGCATTGGCACAGAGCAGAGCCAGTACAGCACCATCTCTCTTTTTTACTTCAACTCCTACCCACTGAAGGAGGCTTTCCCAAAGGAACCCCATTTGCTTCTCTGATCCTTTCAGAACCTGCTATGGATTGAAAGAGGTAACGTTTTCTTCCACGATAGGTGAGTTTCTCCTTCAGCCTGCTATGTAAGTGCACTTGCACTGTTGTAAGCTGTGGTGTCGCTCAAGTGCATGCAAGGTCTCACCCCGGAGCTTCTGGGTTCTTCTGTGTGCTGTGAAAGGTTTATGTCTGGGGTAAGGTTGATGCTCAGGTATCTAGATTCCTGACAGACACTCAGAATTCTTCCTCCTCTCCCTTCTGTCCTGCCTGGAACAATGTAACAGGTAAATCAGGATGCCTGGCTTAGCTGATGCATGGAGTGCATGCCGTCACTAGATGGCAATGTGGCATCTCTTATTGGGTGACCGTTTCCCTGAATTCTTTTGGGAACCTGGAGCCAGATCCGTTGTCAATGATATTCTGTTTATTCTTTTCACTATGCCTCAGTCCTCCAATTGGAAATGGGACAGGTGGCTACACGTATGACCTTACAGCACGTATTACCCGGCAGCTTTCCCTAATTCCTTCTCTCCAGGGTCAATCCTGTGGTGGTGTCTGGCTGGTTAATTGCAGAAAAATCTCACCCTGTGCTACCAGCCACTAGTTCTGTCCCTCCTTCTCATAAAGCTGGAGAGGAGACTCTTGTCTATCTTATACCAGAAAGACTGGGAAGACATCACCTCCAGGGATATCTTGTTCCCTGGGTACTGAGAACTGAAACCAGAGCAGAGCTAACACAGCTGCAGTGACACCTGTGTTTACAGGGGCTAACAGGCAAAGAGAACTATGGAGATCAATGCTGTCAAGAGCAGTAAACCTGAGTGCTGAGTGGCATGAAGGAATCACCGAGGTTTTTTGGAGTCAAGAAGTCCAAAGTGCTTAATTTATAATGAGCCCCAGGGACCCTTGGGGGAACCAGACTAATATAGTCTGAGCACCAAGGGAATGGCAGGGACTGTTTTAACCACCTTTTTCTTCCTTGGTTAGGCAGCAGAGCCTGCTGGGACTTGAGGAAGCAATTGCCTGAGTACTCTGCAGTCATCTAAGTACTGGAGTCATCTGCAGGCACAAGCAGCTGCCATGGATGAGGAGAGACAGACAGAAAGTGAAGGGGCAGAAGAAGCTATAGTGAGCCTTGCATCCTGAGGGACAGGCTCTGCACTATCACAGTCCTGCAGCCCCATGAGCCAGTACTGCTATTTTGACAGCAAATCTATTCAAATCCAGCCTGCTGCTTTTCATCCTGGGGCGATTTGTAATGGAAAGAGCTGCTTGCCTGCCACTGCTCAACTGTAAGGATCTGTACCTTCCCTCTCCCTTCCAAGCCCTCAACTTGTCCCAGCAGGGTTCAGCCTCTCCTCATCAGAGACAAACAATACTGATGGAAGAGTCTTGAGGTAGGAAAGGCCTCTCACTGATGTGACAGGACAATGCCTCCGTGGTCCAGCTAAGTATTTGTGCTGGATCTCTGAGTCCTCCCAGAGACCTGGAACATCAGAGCAATATGGTATGTTACAGTGTCCTTAATAAAGCCTTTGCTCCAGGAAGTCTTTTGTTTTTCATAGGACTGACATTTTGTCAGGGCTCTGATGTTGTGTCCTTCTGTTGCTGGGGCTCACCATCGTGTCTCATCTTCTGTGCTGACCCAGATGGTCAGGTAGCAGCATTGTTGTGCTTATCAAGAGACTGAGGAGTAGGACAAAAACTGGGGACTGTGACAAGGCTGTGCTGAGCCAGAGACAGGCCAGGAGCATGGCCATCACCTTGGTCAAAGGCCATAAAAAGCTGAAGCACCCCTCCTATAGGCAACACAAGACAAAGAACTAGCAGGGGCAGTGAAACAGCAAAGCATCCATGTGTTTGTGTCTTACTCCAGTAAATGGATTAAGTTAGTAGCTTGTCCTGTATACTTCAGATAGGGCATAAAAGTATGCAGGTTTCCTGCTGTGTCTTTCACTTGTCAACATTTCCAGGTCTGTAGTCCCATGGGAGACTGGCAGCTGTGGGAGACATTAGCTGAAGGCTTAGATTGCTCAGTCAGGGGCTGACAGCCTACCTGCATTTTGCACTGGATATCTTTGCTGCCTTGTAGACAGTCAGGTGTCCTCTGGAACCTGAGGAGCTTTAGGACGGGTGATGCTAAATAGCCATTCTCAAGCAGAGCAAGCATATGCTTTCTTGAGCATAAAAAACATGAGAAAGCCTCATTCTTTTCACAGCTGGCCATGCTTCCAGGATGACTGCCTAATCTGCAAAGAATGTGAATGAAACCTGCCAGCAACCACTCCAATCTGTATGTGTGAGCTGTTTTTTTTTCCAGGTCCCCTTCTAGTGTCTCCCCTAAAGTTTCAGCAAAGCATTAGCGCAGGGTGCCAGGGATTCAGCACACACTGAGCTATGTTGACACTCTCATGCCAAGGTCTCTTTTCAGTTTTTCATAGCAAGTTGTCTTATTTTGGATTGAGTTTTGATGAGAAGTCTCAGCTCATCCTCTGGAAGTAAAGTCAGCCAGTCTGTTGGGGAGGTAGGAAAGGAGAGAAGCATTCCACTTGTTTCCCAGTCTCAGACTCCTGCTTTTGCTCTGGGGAAGGATGAGTTGTTTGAATTAAACCTTCCTATTTGCTGCTTTTGTGAAGGGTTTGAGGGCCATAGTAAACCCTTTTGTGCTGTCATTTTCCATCTGCCACAGATTACAGCTTCACAGCTCGTCTGATTGTTACAGATATTGGTACTGGGTTGTGTGAGCCCTTGCCATCTGCTTCAGTGCAAAGGCAAGTGGATTCACCCAAATCACCTTCAATGCCTGTTTAAACTGAGCCACCTGGTTCAGCACTGAAGTGAGCAAGGAATAATCCTTGATCTTTTCTTCTGTTCTTGCTATGGTGGCAGTAACTACTTAATTATATTGTTTTGATGGTATGTTAAGAAACAATGGGCCTTCTGCCATAACTGGGCCCAGGGGATGATTAAGGGCAGGGGTTCCTGTTCCTTCATTGCTTCATGTGCTGCAGGGAGCCAGCACAACTCCAACAGCACTGGGTCTAGTTCTTGCTGTTTATACAAGTGTAAAAGGCTTGGGGATCTATGTCCTTAATCCTACCCCATCTGCTTTCCATCCAAGAAGACCAACAGGGCTTGCCTAGCATCAGAGGCAGGACAGGATCTGCTAAACAGTTAGATGTACTGTGCATGCACCAGTTTGTGTGTACTCATCTCGAGATGTGCTCATTTGTTTGCAGTTGGAATTTGCTCTAAAGCCCTAATCATGTGCTTGGCCAAGATAACCAGGAGCTGGAAGGCTCCACAGAGAAAGCAAAACAACAAGCAGCTGCAGGAGGCTGATGAAAAGTCTTTGTTTTTGCTCATGACTTCAGCAGGGGACCATTTGTTTCCTGCTTCTTCGAAGGGATACAGAAAAATTGCTATGATCAGTGCGTTGATGTGTGGGTTGGTGCTGGAGCTGTGTCCTGAGCTCCACAGCACATTCTGGAGACAATCAGAGGCACTGATTGCTAATTCCAAATATGATGCCCTAGCTAGCTATTCTTCCATTCCTGGTCATTGCCTGAGCCCTGGGCAGCTGTAGGTCTGAGCTAATTTGAGCTCTCCTGCTGCTGGAAACTATAGAAAATCCTTGAGAAGTATCTTAAATATCACCATCCAAAGATAAAACTGTCAGAGTTCTGCCTGGGCCAACTCCGAGCACAGTGCCAAGTTCTGAGAACTCAGAGGTGCTGCCTGAGTATAAAAGGAGCAATTTGGCTCCGTGTTAAAGCAAGCAGAAGGGATGTGGTAGCTTTTGAGGGAAGAGGGGCTGAGCTCCAGCGAGAGGCGCTCGAGCCGCGCGGTTCCAGCCCGGCTGCTGGGGAGAGGCGGCTGCGCTTCAATCTCACCCAATTATCTGCTCTTCGCTGTGCACAAACTAAATGTCATCGCGCTTCTTTGCATATTTGCTTGTGCTGTGGAAGCAGAGGAAATCAGAGGCTGATGAGATAAGATTGTCCCACCCTGAGGGCCAGCAAAGGTTTGGGTAAGCGTGTCTGTGCCGTTGGAGGAGCCAGAGCGGTGTGTGTTCCCGCAGCTGCACTCCTTGTGTTTGTGTTGCCAGCCTTAATGAACCAAGCCACACATCCCCGCAGTGCCCCACCATGGACAACCTGAAGCCATCCTAAGGAGGAATCTGTAAAGACTTCTCTGTGCTATGCGGGGCAAATAATGTCCCTGCAAGACAGTGTGGGACATGCAACAGTGGCCAGGGCAGGACAGTCACAGCAAGTGCTTGCTCTGTTTGCTCTGGAAGTAGGGGCATGCTCGGTTGTCAGGGCATTAAAAGGCCAGTGTCCTCTTCTACTCTGTAAATATGTGTCTAGATATAGGTGAACCAGGTACCTAATTGCTCAAATAGCTCTCGTTGTCCAAACCCAGTGTCGCCTCATTACCTCTAATGGCAGATCCCGGTACCAGGGTGCAGTTTCTCATCCTCCTTTCCAGGCTGTAGCTGTCAGGTTGTGCTGTTCAGCCAAGCTATGCAGATAAGCTCTCTTAATCTATCCTAATTCATTGTGCTAGATATCTCAGTCAGGTTTAATTTAGGGTTTCTGCAACCCTCTTCCAAGTTTGTCCCTGTTTGTGTTCCAGCTTGTCATTGTCCAATGTTTCTGGTACTGCTCTGTCTAGGACCTGGTACAATATTCACGTGTGGTCTCACATGGGGTGTGGGGAGCCAGGTTCTGCTGGCCTCCATATCTGATTTTGCAAGAGCAACACCATTAGCTGGGATGAGAAATGAGCTGTGTTTTCACAGCCAAGATACAGAAGGAAGTTGGCAGGATATAGCTGAACTTGCTGGAGAGAGAAAAGATTTGCATGATGACTGGGGTGATGCCGTGTTTTGACTCTTGCCTTGTGAACTTTACCTAGTTGAGGACAGACAAGGCTTCTGCATCCTATGTAAGCTGAGTGCTGGGGCCAGCATGCAGCTCAGCAGACTGGTCATGAAGCAGGGCAGGATTTGTCATCCCAAGAGCCAGGTCTTCCCGTGGCAATGCCTCTGTGCAGTGCTACGTGTTGGCTCAGCCCCAGGAAAGTCCAGGCTTTAAGAGGAGTGGGAAGGCAAATGACTCATGTCACTGCAGGGCTGCTGATGAGGCAGGAGGGAAATGTACAGTATCTGAATGGCAAATTGGGCTGGGCTGCCAAGTGTGAAACACTTTGACCACCTCGAGTGTGTCAGGCTGAACAGCTCCCCTTGTTAAGAGGCCTTCTCTCAGCCCACTTGAGCAAAAGGAACTTTTCTGCACTGAAGGGCTGGATACTTGTGGAGGGGCTGAGAGAAGAAGTTGATGTTGTGAGGGGATGTGTGAAGGAGATGGAGATCTGTATGGGAAAGAAGCAAATCCCGCACCAAGCAATGAGGAAGAAACACTAATTAGGCAAGGAAGAGGAACCTGCCAGGTTGCAATCCTCACCTAACAACCAATTATAGGATAATACAGCACAGTAATGCAGGGTAAACACTAAGTAGAGGATGCTCCTGAATTAATTCCTTTTTGAAACACAGGGATCATTTAAAACTATCCGGTATCCTAATTTGAAACTGTCCATCACAGATGCCAGCACAGCCTGTGGTAAACTGTCCCACTTGGTAAACTACCTGTGATATTTGAATTTGCACCCTCTTTCTAATCCAAATAGGTCAAGTTCCAGCTTCCAATCACTGGGCCTTGCTGGATCCCTGGGAGATGGAAGAGCCCACCAGCAAAAGGTGTGATTTGTGTGGAAGGGCTTACAAGTCATGTATGTGTGCAAAGCAGATGTGGGGAGACTGAATGGTTCTCTGTGTCCATGGTGGAGCAAAGTAGTGGGTTCAGGTTAGGTGTGAGGGGAAATTTGCACCAGCTGTGGAGGCAGCATTAGTGTCATTTTTCTGAGGAGCTGTGCAATGTCCATCAATGGAAACCTTCTCAAACATCTGCCAGGAATGACACTGTGTAGATCTTGCCCTGGCTGGGGAGGTTCATTAGTATAGTGGGAATTCTTGAGTTCTTCCTGGCTCAAATTTCCTGTGATTTGCAATTTCCAGTGGTGAAATGGTCTGGGTTCCTGAAACCCTCTCCATACATTCCATGCTTGGCTCCTTGCTCTCCATGAGGCTATAAGATACTCCTTGTGTGGCAGAGGAAAATCCCTGGAGCAAAACAAAGAAGCAACAGGAGAAGGGAGACAGACCAGGGAAAAGATCTGCAATTGCCCAAATGGGAACTGAACACTCAGTTCCGTTACTAGCAGCTTCTGCCCTTTGTGGATCTCCCTCATGACAGGCTCCTGGCAGAGACTGCAGCAGTGATGGTGAATGAGACAGTACTAAACAGATCTGCCAAGCTGTACTTCCCTCCTGCCTCAGTAGCTCTTGCCCTTCACAGAGCTACTTCCCAATGAGCAGACAGTGTTGTCATCTCCTTCTTTTTTTTCCCCTTCTGGTGCTGTCTCTGTGAAGTTCATATTTTAGCAATTCATTTTCTTTAAAATATTTCTGCTAAAAGCATTACCAGAAAGCCTCTTGGCACTGCTAAATGTTTGCAAAGGCTGAATTGTGTTGATCAGCATTGTGGACAGACACCTTTCCTGCAGATTAAATCGGAGCCAGTGCTGCTGATGCCTGGAGTAACAAGGTGGGTAAAGCAAGTATGAGGGATAAAAGGAGGAAGCCCTGAGTTATTTTGCTTTGCAATGATCACCTTAATCGTCAGTTTTCAGGAACAAGTTGTATTTTTTTTCAGCGCACATTACCAGTGCTGTAAATCATCATTCCTCAGGGATCAGGGAGGCTGAGGTTATTTACTTGTGGGAACCAGACTGAATAGATATAGACTTACACATTTCCTTTACAGAAATGAGTCTTAATCAAAAGCCTTCCTTTGTATATCCTCCACTTCTTGAGGGAAAGCCTGAAATCCAGATCTGGATTTGTTATATCTACTTTGACCACACTGACCCTAATCTTCCAGACTGGGGAAGCAAACAGGGAGCCTACCTGTCATTTAGGCTACCTGGTCTGCTTGTGCAGTTCCATTTAAGCTGGTCTTAATAACAGTTTCCCTTACTGAACACATTAGGGCAGTCTCATTATAACACAATTGTTCTGTTGAAAGGCATGCATCTTGTTGCCTCATTCCAGAGCTTCCAGAGGGAAAATGCTAATACAATTTGCAGTTGGACTGTCATTGTGGTGACAGTCGCTTCCCCATTTATTTGTGACTTTGCTTTCATTTTTTGGGAACAGAGCAACTACTAGAGCCCCTCTCTCTCTTTCAAAGGTGCCATCCTGCAGCTAGAAAATATTTAGCAAGGCATTGGGGCAGCAGAACAGACATATAAAAGGCACATAATGAAATGTAATGAATTGTTGGCGCAAAGAGCAACCAATTAATGCTTTTCAGCTGTTGCAGAGCAAAAAAGACACGTTCCCTCCCCCCAAAGGTAGATCAAGCACTGTTATGAATTCCTAAAGCCTCTTTAGAGAATTTAAATGCATCCTCTTGCTCTAAGCTGTGGACTCCAGCAATAATATTTTCCCAAGGATGAGCAGAATGGCCACTGAAGTGCATTTCATATGTGAGGGATTTCAAGTTAGCAGGAGCTTATAGTTCTATAAGTGAGGTACATATCAACTGTTGGAAAGCTAAGCATTTCCCCAAGAGGTTTGAAAAACATCCTGTGAAGGCGTTTTCAAACTTTGAGCCCAAACCCAGTATTTTTTCCCTTTTCCCTGTTAGCTAATTAGAGGCCCAAAGTGAAGAAGGAATCAGAACCCTAAGGAAGCGGGGTTGATTATTTAGTTTATCTCAAAGGAGAAATATTGCCATCTTTTGTTTCATTAGTGTAAGAAAACCACAATCCTTTTCACTGAAATGGCCTTTTGAGCAAAAAAGACTTCTTTCAGTCTTCTTCTGGGGAAGAAGAGAGGTGTGATTTTCCAAAGAAGTGAGTGATCTTGGCTGCCTTTACCTCTGATGTGTAACCAGAGTTCCTTCAAATGCACTGTTTTCATTGTCCCCAAAAGACATTTTTCAAATAAAATCAGAGACTCTTAAGGTTTTTCAAGTGAACCTGAGATGTTTGCCTGGAAAATGCACTGAGGATTTGGTTATCATTCATGTGAGGAAACAGCTAAATTTGCCATTGCCTCATAAAACTGCACTAGGCTGATGCTGCGAGGGCTCTTTTGACTTGCTCGGTTTCAATGTCCACCTGAGGCTGGGAAATGAACTTCCCTGGCTCCAGTTCAGTCCTTGTGTGGCTTCCTTGAATGTGTTGACTTCAGTGGATTTACACCAGGGGGAAAAAAAAAAGTTTCTTATCTAAATCAACAGGAGGGAACTTTAGTTACTTGCAACCACACTGGGGATTTCTAAGCAAGCAAAAGGTGAGTGTTACTGAAACACCCTCTGTATGTCCCTCAGGCATTGTATCAGGGGTACATTTGTAGAGCCATTTGGCTTCATTGCTTCATAGCAAGGGTCTGCTAATCTGTCATTCCTCTCTGTATCACCAGGCCAAGGCAGAGCCTCACAAGTTTCCAAACAAAGCCCTTATGCTGGAGCAGCATGGCCACCCCAGCTCTGAGAGGCAGCAAAGCAATGGTTATATCTATCAGCCTATTCAAACATTAAGCTCTGGGTAAACTGTGAGCTGAGCCTTGCATTTGCTGCAAGCCCTTGGGCAGAGCCAAGGGCTTGGAGTCAGAAAAGCTGGGCAGGGCTGAAACTGTGAATACATCTGCAATATTGTACCTGCAGCCCTCCCTGCTCTGTACTGCGGTGACAAATGGCTCCTGTGAATGAGATGACCCAGCAGAGACAATGCAGCCTGTTCCCAGGCAGTGACAGGCACCTGGAAAATGCATCCCATTGGCAGCACCTTGCTGGAAGAGTAAGGGGACGTTTAAATCTGCTGGAGACTGAGGAGCCTTCTGGGAAGGATGCTGAGGAAGGCAGGGAACTGCTGGATCTTTTTCAGGAGCAAATGCCTTTTATGCAATCATTTTAGACCCACTCTTGGCTTCAGTGCCCTCCCCATGACAGTGAGGATGATTATTTGTGCTAATGTCCTCATCTCTGGTGTACAATATTGTTGCTATATTTAATATGAGAGAGGGTTATTACAGTATTATCTAGAATGAGCCATAACCATTACAGGATGCTCCGTATCTCAAAGCTAGTTTTAATTAAAACTGCCAATACCTTCTGAGGTGTTTGACTTCTGGTGTTGCAGCAAAGGAACAAGATGCTCACGTGGTTTCATTTGATTGTACAACTAATTATTAGAAGGGTGGAATCTGGTTCACTAGCAGCTGAGCCCTGCAGTTTCCGTGCTGGCTGTGAGAGTCCATCACAGCCCAACTAGGCTGGTTTTCCCAGCACACGTGTATATTTGGCAGTGGGTTATCATTTCCACAGACCTAAGAAAGGAAATGTTATCCTCCTTTACTCCTCTCAACTTCATTTTATTATGAGCCCAAACTGACTTCATCTTGCCCGGGATGACATTTGACCAAACGTCCCACTAGCCAGAAATTAAGAACCGGGTCCTCAGCCGTTGCTTATTCTGGAGTAGAGTTTTGCTGCTTCCTCTTGAGCTTCAGAAAACCTGAAGCATTAAATCTGCTGCTCTACCAGCACGTGTGACAGAATACAAGGTCACGTCTCCCTTTGCCTGCAGAAAGTAGAAAAGAGCCTCACAAGCGCGATATTAAAAGACTGAAATGAACATGCAATTAGAGATCAGAGAAGGCTTCTTGCAGGAAAGTGCTAATTAATCCAATCAGAGATTTCTGTGTCTCTCCCTGTGCACATCAGAGTTCAAGCTTTTGAGAGTTACAGCAAACTTGGAAAATCCATTGAAGTCCAACACCTGATGGCTGGTATGAGCTACGTAATCGATCTTCTTTGCTTAGACCTTTGCCTGTGACCTACACGTGGTCAATATGCAGACGCAGCAGAGGTGAGCTCAGGGCTGTAGCTGACACTCAAGGCAGTTTACAGTCAGATACACTTGTTGATTTGAAGAGATTTCTTCTTTTCCCACACCTGTTCTCCACCCTCTTGCCCTGTGAGACTCTGGATGTGTCTGAGAGGTTACAGTGTGGGGCAGACTTCTAGCAGGGAGAAGGGAAAGGCACTGGGATTTCATTCACTCTAATACAGTTTTGTGAGGAGGGGATCACTTCAGCCCCAGAACAAAAGGTCATAATGAAGAATTAGATGGCCTTTTCTTCCCATTTTTTTTCCTTGGTTGTGATTTGTTTCCTGAAAATCACCTGGCAGTGGCATATTTTCTTACCCAATGTCAGTCCACGGGCAATTTCCCCACCTCAAGTACTGATGGATTTCCACTATTCGCTGACACCTCTCATGTGCTAGCACACTTAGTACTATAATCACTACCTCCAGGAGAAAAATCATCCCAGATTTACACTTCTAGGAGATTTACACTCAGATTTACAGCTTGTCTCTTTCCTTGGAGCACAGAGACAATCGTGCATCATTACATGGTTTGAATAATCTGGAATCCCACCAAGTCATCCATCCTATTGCTGCAATGATACGATTAGAGGCCTTTGTAAGAAATCGTGTGTACTTTGGCTGTGTTTTGGTATCTAATCAGTTTACATTGAATCAGAATTAGCACCATAATATGGGGAAAAAGACAGCATATTTGTTTGGGAAAATAAAAGCAGGCAAGGATGGTGAGTGTAAGTGATAGTCCTTCCTAACTGTGCCATGAAACCATTGTTTTCTCAACCTGAAACTTCATTCTCCATTTCCTTCATAGCCAATTCTTTCATTTTGTTCTCCTTGTTCAGCCTTAGAAGTTATTTACCAGGTACTTCCAAAAGCAGGTGATTTAGGTTGCCCTAATGCTTGGTTTGTTTTTGTCTCATCAAATTGCCTGCTGACCTGCAAGCAGTGGCCAGATCACACTGAAATTAAAAAGGTGGTGGAATATGCTCCAGTCTCTCCTCAATCAATACCAGCCTAAATTACTGCAAACCTGGAGCCATGGTGCGTGTAATACATCATTTTGTAGCCCCATAAATTGCTTTTAGCCAGTCTCTTCTGATTTCTTTTTAATGGCCTTTCAACTAAGATCAAGTGTAGCATCGGTTTCGCATCAGCTGTGTATCCTACCCGGGGACCATCTCACGCTGGCACTGGGATGAGCTCAGCCAAATTATTGTAATTCCTTGATGCTGGCCATTTGGAAGTTGCTCTGAGATGCCTCCCCTTTGCAAATCACATGCGGAGAGGCTTTACTTGCCTTCCACAGACCATGAGGTCCTGCCCAGGTTTGGGATCTTACTTATCCTTGTTTTAAGGAAGGAAGAGAGGTGGAGAAGAGATATTGGAATTTGGGGTTTAACCCCTGGGTTACATAGCTCCAAGGCATCAGCCCTTCCTACGATGTCTTTTGGCCAAATGGAGCAGTTTCAATCCCCAATAGGGACCTCCAAGAACCACAGACTTGCAGACCTGTTGCCACGGCCTCCAGAGATCACAGCTGGGGAGGCAGCACCCTGGGAAGTACATCTCCTCCTCCTAGATCATCCCTTTGCTTGCAAGGAGCTGTGTGAGACTCCAAGAGCAGGTGTTGAGCCTTCCCTCCTCCTGAGACAGCCCTGAGCTTGTGCTGAGATGGAAGATCCTCACCATCTGCCAGCATTGCTGGCCTGGCCATGCCACTCTCTCCCCAGCAGATATGTGTTTGTACTACAAAACCCACTGCAAGAGAGGCCTTGACCTGCCAGCTTTATACCAGCCCCTTCCACAGCTGAACTGAAAATATCATGGGCACTGAGAGAGCAACATGTTCTCCTTCACTGGTTCTTTCTAGAGGCTATGTCCACTGAGTTATTTTCAAATAACTTTGAAGAGAGGTGAGTTAAACCCAACCCAGCCAGAAGCAGGACCAACACTGCATCCCTTCAAACAAGACTCTTGCTTTTTGGTGCCTTTCCACATCCTCAACCCCATTTTCTGTGGCTTTTTGCACAGTATTCCTGATTTCAGCCGGTGCCTTTTCATTTCCCACGAGATGTGCAGTGGAGAGACGTCTGCTTTAGGTGCAGCCCCTTCACCTGCATCGTCCCAATCCTTCCTAGTTTGGATACTAACTCTTCTGTAAAAAGTACGGGCTTGATTCTCAAGGGAGGTGTTTTAGGAATATGAAATTTGCAAATCCTACTGTGCCAGACTATCCTGGACATGAGTAGCTGGGAAGAGGGATCAACTGGAGATTGGCTACTCTTCTTGCTCTAAACATTAGTTGAAAACTCTTCGCCTAGTTTCAGTGACATTTATCTCATTATTAACCAAAAAAGTGCATGCAAGCAAACATATAAACATTTTACCATGAGATTTCTTTCCTGGTCATGCACCTAGAGCCAGTCACAGAGATGGATGAAGTTTCTCATTCATCTTCCCCAGCGAGGTGTATTTCTGCCATCTAACAGCAAGCTGCTGATAGGAGCTCTGGGGACATCACTGCCCATCCCCAGACCTCTTCAGCAATCAGATTGTGGCTTCAGCAAGCTGTCAAAATCATCCTCCTGGTCATACCCTTCCCTTTTTTCTTTCCTGACCGCTTGGGATTCTTCCCCAGCCTGTGCAAACACAGGGGACCTAGAAGCAGAGCTGCTCAGAGCAGTCACATGTGGCCTCTCATTCCCTGTCAGCCAGGCAGCAAAGTCCATCCCCTCTGTGGGACTGGGAACATGGGCTAAGGATGCAAGAGTTAAATGCAGCAGCAGATGTTTCTGGATGAGGTAACTTTAGAGGTTGCAATCACCTCCCCCCTTTATTACCTTTGCTGAGAGTAAATTTAGCCTTTCCACTGTTGTTGGCAAATGCCCCAAGAAAACTGAGCTGTGTTCAACAGCAGACAAAAATGCAATCAATCATGGCAAGTAAGAAGGCAAAGGACTCATCTGGGGATGGAACACTAAGGGTCACACACCCCCATACACCCTTCCTGTGACACCCACCCCATCCCCATCTCCACGCCACCCACCCCCCCACTCCATCCTCCCTGAAGCACCCACATGTTCCCACTTGCTTCTGGCATGATGTGCTGGGAACTGACAGCCTTTTTCCTTCAATACATACAATATAAGGAAACTGGAAAGATTTTCTAGAGCTCAACTGAAAAGAAATTTTTTTTTTTTTTTATGAGAAAGCAATGAGAACTTCAGCAAGAAAAGGTTTTACTTTGAGGAAGAAAAGAGTGTTTGTCTGTGGGTGCTTGCTGAACCATGGACTGTGCTTGGCATTGACAGCAGCTCCTCTTCTCTTGGCTTTTCTTGTCCCACTTTTCCCAAGCAAGTGTCTTAAAAAGCTACTAGGAAATCTTGGAAGAGCTATGGAAGTAGTTGTAATTAAAGTACAGCCTTGATCTGTGTTGCTGCAATGTGCAAGTGAAGTGATTCCCTGGGCTGAGAGACAAACAATGAACTGAAGTACTTGCAAGATGCTTCAAATCTGTTGACTTGATCTGTGCAACTTATAGCACCCTTAAATGAGAATGTGGGCTGTGTTGCAAAGAGCTCAAGAGACGTTCAGAGATGGTCCAGGGATCAGATTTTCTTATTAGAAGTATCAAACATTCCCTCCTTCCACCAGAACACAATCTTATTAAAACCATTTCAGTAAGAAAACTATGCCTGCTGTTGGAGAGCAGAAATGCAAATATCCTGTTTCAAGTTGGTGTTTTACAATGGAAGCTTCTGTTTCAGCTTGGCTTGTTTCCAGTTTTCCCAAGGGGAATGCCAGGATCTTCCCACTGGAACTGCTGGCTTGCTTTCAAATAATTTTTAGTTTGGAAGACAGTTAATTTTTCTCTTGGGACAGTTACAGGATCAGTCTCAAAAGAAACACAACACTTCAGAGACTCCAGGAGAAAACGCCATCTTTCTCCTTGCGTGCCAATGCCCCCTTCACTGCATGAGCCCCTCGTATCCTTTCTTTTCTATAAAAGAAAGATACAAAAGGCAGTGGGTGTGCTGAGGGAACAAACAGTGACAGAGCAACCCATTGAATAACTGTTCTTTATCCTTCTAGGACCTCAAAATCAAATGCTACCCAAAAGGCAACCCAAAGGGAGCCGGAATGGGATTTCCCAGCTCTGGCTGTGAAGGCAAAGAACACCATAAACGCTTAGAGGCTGCTTTGAGGTTGGCTGTACTTCTGTCTCCCATCAGGAGTCAATGGAAGTTTCAAGGTGACACAGAGAAGCTGTTCCTGTGGCCTCTTCCTCTTGATGGGCTTCAAGTGGATTAACAGCTGCCCAAAAGCCGCCGCGCTTTAGAAGCAGCACAGTCCTGCCTGTGCAACCAGGATGTTGCTGGCAGCTTTGGAGGAGGGTACCACTTATCACTGTTATTCTCAACAGGGAGCCGTAAAGCTCCTCAGATCTTCTGTAACTGAATAAAATACACATCCAGCTGCCAACTTAATTCCTTTTCCTTTCTCGCTGAACATCAGGAGCAGCGTGCCATAGGGAGGTAAGCCCTGATGCCTTTGTACGTGCCTTTATTTGAGACATCAGTATTTAAAACTCTCTGTTGATACTAATACAAAGCCCTCTTAATAGAGCTTGTAATAGGAATAGGGGCATACAGTGGCAAAATTTGACAAGAGAAATTACTTCTGCAGAAACATAGAGATGAACGTGTGTGCAGATCACAGCACTGACAGGTGTCTGGGTTCAGTTTGCAGGTCTGACCTCTCACAGAAATGAATTTGAATAGGCAAGTGACTTCAATAATTGGTGTGTGTTCAAATCAATACTGGAACGTGATGGCTAAGTGGTTAAAATAATTGAGGTGTGTGAAAGGGCTTTTTTAAAGATTTTCAGATTCAGATCAGAAGGATGGTGTTTGTGGAGGTGGGAGCTCAGTTCTACGGCTGCCTTGTCACTAAAGCACCATGTACAGCCATCACTTTGACAAAACTACCTCCTGGAGCCTTCCTAGCAGTGTGGCTGCTTCTCCCAGCTGCACAGAAACAGGCTTCCCTGCTTGCTCCTGTTCCCTGTTCTTGCACAGGGGTTATTGGAGATGAGGAGGATGCTGTGCTTTCTGGATTGCTGTGGGAGGGAGAACCCAGGTGCACACCCACCCCAGCGTGAGCCAGAGCCCCTTGGGGATGCTGTAGCAAACACTGCCCTCAGCCCCCGTGGCTGCCCTGAGCTGCCCACACACAGGAGTTTTGGTGCTTCAGTCCTGGACGTAATCCTTGTGTGATCTTAGAAACCTCATGTTTTGCATATGCAGAGCAAAACTGTGTTTTGCATAGCATAGTTTCTGCAATGGTCCACAGGAAGGGTCCCTCTGTAAAGCACAGCTGTTCCTCTGGCTTTCATTTCTAACACACGGATAAGAGCAGGAGATGCCTCATCGCACCCCAGCAGCAAGTGCTGACAGGTACGTAGTGTCAGAGACTGCTGAGGGCCTGTTGTCTCTTCCAAAGCTAATGCAAACAGCTTTAACTCTGCACATTGAAAACGAGGTCTGAAAAGCGAAGGGCGAGACAGCACATGGTTGTCTGAGATCACCTTCTGACAGCTCGCAGGTGCTGAGCAGCCCCACTGCCCACCATGGCCAGGGGCCAATGCCAAGCTCTGCTCTTTCTGCCTCCCCCACTCCTCGGCTGCAGTGAAGACTTTCTACACAGGACAACTTTGCTGGTGATTTATGAGGCAGAGTGAGCTCCAGGTTGTTCTTCCATCACTGACCTGGCTCTGCAGTGCTGACTTGGCATCGGTGGCATGGGCACAGATGCCTCAGTGCCACACTGGTGCTGAAGTGTGGAGTGAGATGCAGATGTTTTTATTACACCTGTAGGCATGGTTTGGGTTTCTTTACTAGCAGAAGATGTGTGCTTTGCTGCTAAATTAACTCCTAATATTTTTATACTTTTACTGTATGGAAACTTTGATTTCTTTTTCCAGCAAGAAAAAAACGTTCCAACAACAAAAGCCCCAAAGTGTTTCCATTTGGACACTTTGTCAGCCCTTTGGTTGGTGTCTCTTCTCTCACTCTCATGGAGGAACACAAATTATTTGTCATGGAAGCTATTTCCTTCCTGGGCAATCCAGGAGACTGGGGAAAGAGGTTGATAAACTGTCTGGCAGAAAAGGACCTGGGGGTGTTAATTGACATCTGGCTGAATATGAGCCATTAATGTGTCCAGGTGGCCAAGAAGGCCAATGGCATCCTGGCTTGTATTAGAAACAGTGTGGCTAGCAGGACCAGGGCAGTAATTGTCCTTGTCTACTGGGCACTGGTGAGGCTGCACCTTGAATGCTGTGTTCAGTTCTGGGCCTCTCACTACAAAAAGGACACTGAGGTGCTGGAGCATGTCCAGAGATGGGCAATGGAGCTGGTGAAGGGGCTACAGAACAAGTCTGAGGAGGAGTGGCTGAAGGAGCTGGGGCTGTTTAGCCTAGAGAAGAAAAGGCTGAGAGGAGGCATGATCACTCTCTGCAAACACCTGGAGGGGAGTTACAGTGAGGTGAGAGTCTCTTCTCTCTAGTAATGGATAGGGCATGAGGAAATGGCTTCAAGTTGTGCCAGGGGAGCTTTAGATCAGAGATTGGAAGAACTTTTTCACTGAGAAGCTGTTCAGCGCTGGAATGGGCTGCTCAGGGAGGTGATAGAGTCCTAAATCCCTGGAGATATTTAAAAGACATGTAGCTGAGGGATATGGTTTAGTTTAGTGCTGGACCTGGTAGTGTGAGGTTAGTTGTTGGACTCGATAGCCTTACAGGTCTTTTCCAACTGTAATGATTATATCACTCTATAATTCTATAAGAGGTTTCAGGTGGAGAGGATGGGCTTTTTTGGAGGGGGAAGGGCACTGAATCCAGAACACCTGAAAATCATTAAGGGCCATGAGTTTAGAAAAGACTCTCTCCTGGGTCACGTTAGAAGCTTGCAGGGTGAAGAACCATTACAGAGATGAGGGAAGACTGTGGAAAGAAGAGCTGCTTGGGAGCCTGGATGGTAGGTTGGGATGGTGACTGCTCTGGATTTGCCTGTGATTGAAATAGTAGCTTCCCCTTTGAGGCTTGGTCTCTTGTTATGGGGTGCTGAGGGGTGGCAGAGGGCTTGTGCTTGGGTAAATCTAGTAAGAAAGCCAATTTACTTAAATATGGTGAAGTTCTTCAGTCTTTCAGGGAGCACATTTGTGGAGAGGAGCTGTGCAGTTCAAGCAGCTTTCAGCAGAGTTGCTTCGCTTGGTGCCAGGGAAGTGAAATATTGACCCGAGTTTGTAATGAGCACCCAGGAGAGATTTTCAGATGTAAGGTGAAGCACTGACTTGGTTGGTAGGTGGCAATGTGATCTATGTCCTGGTACAATTTCCCTTTTAGTATGTATTTATATGTGGAAGAGGAGGCTGAGCTGTGAAGCTCATTGATGTGCTTGAACTGGGCCACGGGGTTCTGGAAATGGAATGGCTGTGGACTCCGGCTGTTGCATTTACAACAAATTCTGCCTTCTTTGTGTTTAACTTCTCTGCTTTGGTTACAGAGAGATGACTTTTGTGGTATGTGTGGATGCATGTTTCAGCTAGTCAGGAGAGCTTATAAAAATATCAGCAACCCCCAAAATCTAAGAGCTTTTGCTGTTGACTAAGTCTATGTGATAAAAACCCTGGGTATCCTTGGGGCAGGTCAGAGGAGCTGCTTTGTAGTGTTTCTTGTTTTCCTGGCTGGCTGTGCCTGGTAGGGAGTGGCCTAGGAGAAAAACCACAGGCTCTGGTGTGCAGTGCTGATGTGCATGAGCCTGGGAGGAGCTGAGTGTGCCATGGTGGGTGCTCCCTGCCAAGAGGCATCTTGCTCTCATCAGACCAGCCTCATTCAAGCAGAGTTTTGTTGCATTTTCTGGAGCTAAAATTTAAGATGCAATTTCAAAGAGTTATCTCTGTTTTTAGCCCAGATTGGTTTGTCAGTGTGCTTTTGCTGTGCAGCTGCACATGCAGATACACTGGGATGACAGAGAAAAGGATCAGCACGATTGTCCCTGTGGCTGTGCCCATTTCATGTGGAGCCTCTCAGCATTCTCTGGGTTTAAAGTTGGGGGGGAAGCATAAGAAATTTGGCTTCTGGGGCTGCTCCACCCCAGGTATCTGCTGCAGCTCTGCTACATCCCCAGGGATTTTTTACTCTTTTCATAGCTCCAATGGGACACCAGTGTCTCTGCTCACCCCAGACTGCACAAGGCTCAGTCCCTTCTGGGCAAAAAAGTGACTTAAGTGCAGGCTGACTTGGTGATGGTGTAGCCTAGCTCCAGTGGTGGAAAACCAGAATGCAGCCTCTGACTTGGCAGGATGTGCAGCAAGCTGAGGCAGAGCAGCATCTGTCTCCAAATGAGATTTCTCTCCTCTTTCATCAGTTCTTGGTCTCAGAGTCAGACTCTTGTAAGTAGACTGACCAATAAGGTCGACATAATTGTCTGCATTTTAGCAAATATTTTATGCTTTAAGACTCTACTCTTTGATTGCAAAAGGCAGATAGGACCAGAAGGACTGAGGAGAGATGTTTTGCACACACTTACTTTTAAAAAAAAAGTTGTAAATTCTGCAGAGTTGAAAACATTTTTAGCCATACTTCTTTCAAAATGGAATGGCTGCCAGCTTGAATGTTTTTGTGGTACTTCTGTAAATCAGGTTCACAGGTATGACTGATACAGCAATCTATCATCATGCCAAGTGGCTGCTTCACTCTGTGACTGCAATTTGATCCTGATGCAGAATAACCTCTTTAATATATAAAGGAAAGAATCATAGCTTGTTTTCTCAGGATATCCCTTCTCTAGAAAGACAAAGAAGCTAAATCCTTCCATCAAACCACGTTTCTGCTTAATTAATGTGTGCTGTAGACCCTTTGGTAGGGTTGCAGCTCCCAGGTGTGACAGATGAACGCAGCAGTGTACGGCAGATGTCTGACACACACAGAAAGGCACAGGGGGAAAGAAATTTACCCTTTTCTCTTTGAGTAACTGGACATCCTCAGCAGTGCATCTGTCATAATGCTGCTGAGATAATCTATCTTCTACGGCCTGAAATCTGATAGGATTTGAGACTGGCAGTGTGGAAAATAGAAACTGCCTTGGCATTGAGCATGCTGGCAGGGAAAACTCTTCCCAGGGGTGGGATTGACAGTGTGGTAAAAGCAATTACCTTGGACCCTGGACTCGGCTTGCAAGGGCTCTGCTTATGCAGACGACGTTCCTGCTTGCAGTGGCTTTGTTTGTGCTCAGGTGAGCAGTTGCCATATGTTGGGGGTTGCAGGCCTCAGGGCTTTCTGCAGGATTGAACTGCTGCATGGAAGTCCCTTTCAGAAGCAGCTTTTTTGCACCTATATGTTACCCACTCGAACCGTTCTCCAGCGCGAAAGCAATGCCTGGAGGAACAATACCTTCTGGAAACATCATTTCACTCCTATATCTTCTGGAAAGTTCATTGCTGCCTTGACAAAATTCAGTTTTTATTAGGAATGATGAATGCCTATGAATTTAATCAAGACGTGTTCACACAGCGGCGCCTCGGCTCTAACAGTTTGATTTGAAGCAGCTTGTGTCCTGATGCGTGAGATGTGTGATATTATTTGACAGCAGTGACATTTATATTTGTAATTACTAAATGGTGCCAATGCATTGGGAAGCTTTGGCCCACTTGAGGGAAGGAAACGATTGGAAATGCACACGGCACCAGGAAGTGCAGCATGTCACAATACATCAGTGCAGCCTGAGATTGAAAAAGCTGGGGATGGCTTTCTCCTCCCAACAAAGGCATGTGTGTGTTCCTGAAGAAATTGCTGAGTTTTAATTGTTTCTTTTGTATTCATGAAATATTCCCTTCATGCTTGTTGCCTGACACAGTTACTGCTTTGTTTTGTAACACAGGAGCATCTTGAAAGCAGATCAACAAGGACAAGTGCAGAGTCCTGCATCTTGGAAGGAACAAGCCCATGCACCAGGACAGGCTGGGGGTTGAACTGCTGGAGAGCAGCTCTGCAGATAGAGACCTGGGAGTCCTGACTGATAACAAGACAACCATGAGCCAACATGGCCCTCGTGGCCAAGAAGGC
>WBNH01001532.1:0-39364 GCA_013401255.1 Urocolius indicus | reverse complement strand
AAAAAAAAAAAAGAGACTGCCTGCCTTGAGGAGTCACCTGAGGGAAAACTGTGCCTGATTTCATTAGGAAATCCATTCTGTTATTTTTTGGTGCTGTTGGCTACTTTATCAAGAACCCTTCAATAGCATCCTTGAAAGAAAAAAAAAAAAAAAACAACAAAAAAAAGAGAAGAAAAATAAAACAACAACAAAAAAAAAGGAGAAGTGATTGAAGCCATAAGTGCTTCTTTTGTCATAGACGTGCAATCTTTTCTAACATTCCATTCCCATCCCACTGCTGTTTTTCCCACCTTTACACAGTCGAGCATTAACGAGTTGTTGTGTTCTGAGGGGGTTTTTTTTTTTGTTTGTTTTTTTGTCCCATTCTCTCCATCACCTTTTTTTAGAGCCACTAGCAGGTCTGCCTTCTTTTGTTTTTGAATGTGAAAAAAAGAAATGCATTTGCTTTCACCTTGTCTGTTGGGTTTGTTTTTTTTTTCTCTTCACCTTGTAACAAAACTAAACAAAAAAAAAAGAAACAAAAAAAAAAGAGAAAATCACACCTTTTGTACATATGCCTGTAAATTTTTTTAAATACTTGAGCCTTTTCTTGGGGTGGGGGGAGGGACGGCAAAGAGACAAGATGAAGAAAAGCCTTACGTTTCACTTTCTTCATCGGTTGGAGTTGGATGCTTACAGGGTTTTTCTTGTAACATTTATAAGTGCTGCTTACATCACTGAACAACAACAACAAAAAAATAATAACGGAGTAGCTGTTGCCCTTTTTTTTTTCTGGTTTGTGTGTACAGTATGTGTGGAATAAAAAAGGGAAAATGTTTTCACAAACTGTTTTGTTTCGTAATTGAATTCAACGATAACCGTAGCTACCCATATTGCACTGAGCTTGCCAGTGGTGACTGTCAGGAAAAGTCCTATACTACAATTTGTTGGTTGTTGTTGCAGAAGACTGAACTGTTTTGGAATATTTAACAATAACATAAACAGAGTCAAGTGTTTTCAAATGTGGTTGTCTGGTTTTTATGGCCTTGCTGTGTACTTTTTCCCTCTTTGACAGTAAACTTCTGACTGTGGCTTACAGTTTGACATTTAATTTATTAGCGCTGCTCTGCTCTCTTTCCTTGTAAGGAAAGACTCCATGTTGTTTATTGCCAGTTTTTTGTTTACTTTCCAGGTTTGTACTACGAGGTTTAATAAAAAAAAACAAAACTTTTTTTGGACATTTTTTGTCTGTCTTCTGGAAAGTGAGTGAGTATCAAAGCAAGCTCCTTCAAGAAAAAGCGCTTTCAGCACGTGCCTCGTCAAGTATTTCCTGTTTAACTGCAGGGAGCAAGCTTCCAGAGTTCATTTCCCAGAGAAGGATCAGGGAAAACACTTGCTCAGGCAAGGAAATCCTTAAGGAAGCCAAAAGCAGGAGCTGCCTCGTTCCCAACCCTTAGCTGCTTTGTCAGGGATCTACGTCACAGCTCGTCCTTTTACTTACGCTGTTCCTGAGGACATTCCTTCCCTCCACGCATGAAGAGCAGGAGCCCAGGAGCCTCCTCAAAGGCGAGCAGATCCCTGCGAACGGAGGGTGAGACTTGACAAGAAACAGGAGTCAGACAGGTAAAGACCTGGATTTTAGAGAGAAAAATTACTGCAGAAGAAAAAAAAGTGGCAGCAAGGTGACTACAGATTCTAAGGTTTGTAAAATGTACTCGACTGCTAATTCATTCAGGTTGATTTCCTTTAAATTGCTGGCTTGCAGCAGTGTAGTCAAACATGTTACCAGCAAACAGTCAATTACACTGGTGCTTGGGATAAATAACCATTTTTTTTCCTGATTGCTGAATCAGGCTCCTCTGTTTGCCATCGCGAGTAAAATACTTGGGTAATCAAGTAAAAGACAGGGTCGGGATAGAAAGACTTTTTATTTTATCTTGCAAGAGGAGTATGCTTGTACAGTGCTAAGAGATCTGCTCCCCGAGGAGTGGAACATTTCAGTATGCACCTCTCCTCCTTTCAGGTTGGCCTTGAACACCTTACGATATCTAACTTGGTCCTGAATAAGAAGTGTGAGAGAGTAGTAGACACTGCTGCATTAGTAGACAAAGGCAGTAGGCAGACAGCAGGTAGTAAAGAGTAGAAAAGAACTTTTCATTTTGCTTTGGATCCTAAACCTTCAGTTGCAGCAGCTGAAACATGCAAGGAACAATGTGGGTTCAGTATTAACACATCCAGTCTAAAAGTATTTCCCAATCAGCCATTTCAAGGTTAGTGGTCAAAGTTACTCGGTTCTTTCTTTCCCCTTAATAATTCTCTTATACATAGTATATACAACAGTTTTACTGCTCCCCTGAGCCCCAAGACTGCTGTTTAAAGTGTGTGTGCTTTAGGCATTTTGCTTGTTTGTTTGTTTGTTTTAAAAACCAACCTCCACCTGACTGGCAATTCTGTAAAAAGGCAGTAGGACTAAGTAAAAAGATCTGGCTGTTAACTCTTGGTTTTGCCAACGGTTACGCAGGCAAGCTCTTCCTTTCCCGTGTTTGTTCATTCGTTCAGAAGTCATTCTTTTAAAGGATATGGGTGCTAAGATTCAAAGAGTTTGAGAGTCACTTTCATCGCTGACATCCGAAGCGCCCTTTCTTTCAGCCACGGCAGCCAGAGCAGTGTCCACTTGCACTTCCTCCTCGTCGGACTGAACCACCGGAGACTCCCCTTCGCTGGCGTCCTGGCTGGCGGAATCCGTGCAGGTGGAGGACAGGGAGGACAGTTTCTGCCGCAGCTCTGCCTGGCTCGGCACCTGGAGGCTGATCTCGCTCACGTACGGGTTGGAGTCGGGGCCTGGGAGGTGGAAAACGGACGGACAAGAAACGACAAGCGGCGAGGTGAGGTCTGGGTGTTGGTTAACGAGGTGCATTCAGGCTGGTTTGCTGCTGCTGTTAAACACCCTGGTTTTAATCTGTTTCTGAGGGAGTGTGTGTCTTGGTCCTTCCAGTACTGCCAACGCTGGAGACCAGGTAAGGGAAGACTGCAGGAGTATTGGGGCCTGACTCTGCTTTAGCAAGGGGTTGGGCTGGATGATCTCCTCTAGAGGTCCCTTCCAACCCCCACCATTGCGTGATTCTGCCACGTCCAGTTTGCCTCTTAGCCAAGACCACTTAATCCTCTCCTAACTCCGACTCAGATAAAGCCCATCCAGGCTTCATAATGTGCTGATATCACCACTGGAAAATCCTCTAGCCAAACTGTCCAACAGAATTGACACAACTAGACCTGACTGAAGGTTTAAAAGAGCCCCAAAACCTAGAAAACAGGCAATAATAGTAATCTCTAGTTTCAACTAAAATTCCACATGCAGAAGGCAAAATGAATTCTTGCCCTCAGCATGAAAGAAGTCAACAAGAGAGAGCTGAAATTCAACAGAAAACAGTCCTAATGGCATCTGGAGGCAACAGAAACCTGTTGCGCTCCACACAGTTGCTCAGGCTCCTCTCTTGTCCTAACGAGCTGCAACCTTAAATTCCAGACCTAAACATGGACGGCAAGTAGTCCCATCCGTGACGCCATTCCAGCTACTCTGGGACCCAGAGATATCAGGGGAAATGTGCCCTCAGCAGAGCTCCAGTTCAAACACAGGTTGATAAATGTCTGGTACAACATTCACAACTGGACAGCAACAACCTGGTTTGAAAGCCACTAGTCCCGACACTGTACACACCAGCATGCATTAGATGGACTTCCACAACGCCCACAGAGGAGGAGTTTTCCTTCCAGTTCAACTTCCTGACTCTCCTGAAATGTTGATTTAGCAAAGTTTGCGGCAAGATGAATTTGAAAATGTTTCATTTTTTCCAGTTTTCATTTTTAGCAGTTACTAGAAAAACTTCCCTGTGTTCCAGGGCGTTCAGTGGAACTGTGAGACAAACCTTGCCCTGACCAACCCATCTCTTTCAGCCATCTTGTTTTTCTTAAGAATGAAGACTATTGCGTATTTGGCTTGATAGCAGTGTGCCAGGTCCTTAGAGTAAGCACAAAAATCCCTTCTAATTCAGAGGGAAATGAATCAGCAGCAGCAAGATTCACAAGAGTGTTACACTAGAGTATAGGAGTAACTGTAGGGTCTTGCTGCCAGCTGATTCAACCTCCGTGTAAAGGTTACAGTGCAGCAACATCACAGCACTGGGACATTAAAGTGTGCGTGCACATCTGTAATAAATATATAGAATCACAGAATGGTAGGGGTTGGACTGGAGTCTTTGGAGATCATCTAGTCCACCCCCCACGCTGTAACACATTACAGCACAAAATAAATGATTTTCTTTTTTCAAAGGCTGGCAAGTTTTACATCGTTTTAGGCAAAAAAACAACCTTGTAATTTCTAAACTTCTTTAGATAATCCAGTTACGCTGTTGTTAAGACACAAAGTTTCTCAGTCCAACACCTGACAAGGAACCCAGCAAAGGTGAAAATAGCCTCAGATTCTGTAATTACTTGCATGCTCAAATGATATCAGCTTTAATAATGGATTACTTGGATGCCTATCCCAAACCAGCCCTCTGAATGTACTGTTTGCAGTGAAACACAAAAGCCTTTAGTAGTCAAGTGTGCCTTGACTTTCCATGTTCCCAGCTGGTAATGACCATTTTTACATAGGGAGGAAAAAATTAACATTTTCCTTTCCATATCCCAAAATACAAGACAGGATTTAGAAGTACTTTTGCTTCTTCCCTGTAAGTACTTTTAGGACAATATTTCAACCTGTATTTTCAGAAGAAATCTAAGTAAGTACCTCCAAAAAAGCTTCATCCTCCCCCGAGAAAACCTACTTTGTTTTTTCTGGGAAGAGGCATTTTGGTAGTAAAAGTAGTAGTTTTAATTAAGAAAGGACACTTGCCTGATAGATAAAATATCCAGTATTACTTATTCCCCCTTTACACAGATCCTTCATCATGCTGCAGCTTGCTAAAATTTTAATCTATTTTGTTCATCAGAGCATGGAAACAAAATTTGGGATTGAGATTGATTGAATCCAATTTCACTAACGCTACTAGGGAGGAGGAAGACTACATGAAAGAGCTGCACCACCAGAATAGCTATTTAGAAGCCTCCAGAACATTGTCATGTTTCATATTTATGGACTGATCTAGTCCACCATGTCTCTGAATATCTGTCTCTGAAAATCTTCCTCGACACAGCTTGTCTGAATTTACTTCAAAACGCCAAAATTCTGGACAAATTCTAAGACAGCAGTCTTGAAATTAAAAACCTAACCATAGCACACAATCTGTTGACGTTTGTTAAAATGTCCTTGATTAACTTTAACATAGAGAAAAATGCACCTTAAGAGCGGTATGTAGCGCATCACCCGTCCATACAAACGCAATATGGAGATGCAATAACTTAGATGAGAAAAAAGAGACAGTCCAGAAGTACCAAGAAGGTCTCAGCAAGCTCTCCTGTACTGCAACTTAAGGTTTTGAAAACCACTAATGAAAAATAAAGTGCAAAGCCTTATGAGATAACATCATGCATTAGACATTAGAGCAATTCCAGTGCTATTACTAGTATCATACCCAGCATTGGAGAAAGCATGTTATTGTCTTCGCCTCCTGAGTTCAAAAAGACATCAAGTGCTTCTTGGTCAGACATGTCCATTAGGTCCATCTGTTCCAGCATGTCCACGTTCACCTCCATGGAAGACATACTTCCAATCGGCTCTGTAGCAAAAACAGTGCAATGAGCAAACAGACCATGAGCTACAGGATGTTATTCCCTACCCAGGCTTCAGTAGCTGCTATAATTGTATGCATTAGTAAGAATTTAAACCTAGATATGGAAGGAGCAAGCCCACAGGAGCTGCTCAGCAGCAATCTCAGCCCAAACCCAAGAGCACTCTCTGCAAGCGTTTGCTCTGAAACTAATGCCCATTACTGTTTTTGTAAACCCAAACTTTTTAATCAACAATGTTTATAGCAGCAGCATTGTCAGAGATTTGCTAGGATGGGGCCCAGGGGCAAAGACTGAAGCTTTCCATTCTGCAATGCTCCTTTCCAATTGTCTCAACTAAGAGTCTTTGGAGAAAACCAAACACATTTGAGCACACTATCAATACACGTCAATATGTAAGGGACACAGAAATTCAGGAGTAAGGATTAATGTTACACAGAGCAGACATTCTTCTTCCTCATTCAGTTGGTCTAATAAATGACAGCACTATGTGAAACTTAGGCTGATGCCCAAGATATTCTCTCAGTTCTTAATTCTCTTAATATTATTAAGTTCTATTAATAATAATTATCAATATCATACTGACAATTTGCAAGGGAATTAAATACTTGGATGAGCCCCTTCTTCCTCGAACAGCAAAACATGCAACCACAGACCAAGAAAGTTCAAGGACACTCAGATTCAAGTCCAGTTGCCGCATGGGTAACATCAAGTATTACAACGAACAGTTCTGTGGCATATCTAAATGTATCAGTTTAGCTACTAAAAGCCTCCGTACGTGAACTAAGATGAAACCCTGCAATTTGGTTGGGTTTTTTCTAACTACACAGCAGCTCTGTAGTTTTACATGGACTGGAGGAGCACATCTTTAATTAAAACTGCTTCTTTGATATACTGCAAAGCTGAAGTTCAGGGCCTCATAGGCCCAGTACTGGCCTGATCACATTTAACCTAAGTGGACTGCACATACACAGGAAGCAGGGGGTCTAACCTCGATTCCCTCCTAGACCAAAGGAATTTAGATACCCACTTCTCAGCAGATTGTTCTAGCAACCCCTCTAGAGCATCCTCCAGATGAGTGTTTCTAGCACTCATGCAGAGAAACAGAGATCTTGGATCGCGTTCCCTGCTTCAACATCACAAACAACAGCAGAACTGGTCTTGGAGCAGGGACAGAATCTCTGTCTTTTTTTCCTGCCACGTCACTGACGTCAATCTCCCTCTCCTTTGCTTGCTTTCTGGTCCTACAGTGCCTGCGTTTCGGCCCAACAGATGGATACCTCCCACGCAGAGTGTCTGTGGTGTTCTTGTGCTTTAACTAGTCAGGAGATGCCAGACTTGAGTCATCTCATAATAAGGAGAAAACTTAATCTGATCTCCCATGTCCTAATCACATACTCCGCACGTTACACAGACAATGGAAACAGCTCCCATCTGGGAACTGGTCTGAAATAGAACACTGAGCTTTGGGCTGCAGTTTCAAAACTTTTCCGAGGCACCTGCTGCCAGGCTTTGAAACTCCAGAGGGCACAGGTGGCCACATCTCTCCATATCTTTATATGGATATGGATGTACTTTTGAGCTGCAAAGCGCCATTCCAGATATACTCCAATGTTGTGCATCTCCTCAGACAACGAGCAGATTCTCTAAGGTGTCTAGCTCCCCTGGAACCCAAAATTTGTTCCAAGAGCTTATCTGAAGTTTCAGTTCCACCAAGGAAGAATTTAGACACTGCAGTGCTTCACCTGTAAGCATTAAAAAGCACTGCTGACTGACTCTTCAGCAATGTTCTCCAAGCAGTGAGTTTGTGGGTCACACAGAAGGAATATCAAACCTTACCTCGCCTCTCTGCTATCTGCAGGTATCCTGTAGAAAGGTATTGCTCCATGTCCTGCTGGAAGGCCTCTTCAAAGAACTTCTGACGCTCTTTTAGCTTCATCTGCTGGGTGTGCTCCATATCCAAAACCTTCTGCGCATGTTCAGCATCTAGCTCAGCTGAGCATAAAACAAACACACACATTAAATGTTGCATGTGCATCCCCCCCCACACTCAGAATTCAGAAGCTACTGAGCCAGTGCAATACTGACAGACTGTTAACACAGGCTGTTATAAAAGAAGGCTTCTGTGCTCTGCCACTGTATTTTGAAAGTGAGAGGACAAGAACACTATACTAGGCAGCATAACCTTTACATTGAAGTGACGTTGTAACTACCTCGAGGCAAGATGCAGATCGCTTGAACTGTACAAATGGCAACACCTGAAAGCAGTGTCCACGAATAACCTGGATTTCTGAATTCCACCAAAATAAGCTATCAGACAACAATACTCCTGCTATCCCAACAGATCTAGTACACACAAAAGGAATACCTTCCGTCTGAATGTTGCAGCACATTTGCCATGCAATCCCAGTGGAAAGCTGTATCTCTGTATGTAGGTTCATATAAATACATATACATACATAGTGTGTGAGATTCTGGTTTAGTGAGCCTCCAGACAGACTGGAAAAGTCCTTGGAAGAATATCCTACTTGTAGTTGAGGTAAGTATCCACAGAAGCTGTGAAGGCAGCCTGAGTTGATAATGATACCACCACACAGTCCTTACCATCAACATGCAGTCTTCTCTCCTTGCAGCAGCAAAGAACGTGCCAGAAGATGATGATTCTGACACCAAAAGCAGCAGAGCCAGCTGCCAGGAGTTACTAATACAACACCAAACAGAAAGGGCCAGCCTGGGTAGCTTGTACAGACATAGAGTGATGACTGAATTTGCCTGTACGCATCTGTGCTGGGTCTCTAGCAGCTCCTATTTCCTCCTCCAGTGAAAGAAGTTTTAGACTGAGTATCACAAGAAGAAATTCCCTCCTGTTTTGCTCTGCCAGAGGATGGACGAAGAAAACAATTGTGCTGTTTGGTGAAGAGAAACATCTTCTAGAATAAAAAGATGTGGCAACTATTGAAGTACTGACCCTAGCCTGACCGCTCCTAGAATATGCTTTAGAAAAGATGTGCTTTAGGAGGAATACACAAACCAGAACCCTTCTGTTCATTTCTTCTAAACTGGTCTCATGAGCTCTCTGCTTCCAATAAAAAACCCAGTTTGCTAGCTGAGCTGATGATGGAAAGGATGGGGGTGGTGAGAAGAGCTGATGGTCTGGGCTGCTCAGCCCATTAGGGTAAGCTCCAACAAATAACTGCTAGGTAATAAACATCCAAGCTTTCACACACCAAGACAAACACAGCTAGGATATGGCAACCAGACAGATAAATGCTGAAAAAGTGTAAGGTCTTCCAGGGAAAATGTGATGCTCATGATATTTTACAACAAGGAAATTCAAGCATTTACCATTTTGGAGATTATTATCCAAATGCAGAGCGTGTTTTATGAAACCAGGCAGAAAGATCAGAGCACGGTAATTCACTCTGTTGCCCACATCAAGGTCACAGATCATATATAGAAGCAACTGAACTGTGAGAGTTGCCAAGAGGAGCCATAAAACAGGAGTGACACACCAAATAGCCATTGAAACATCTGTAAATAAGCTGAAATCTTTATCTTAAAGCAGATCTTGGAAGTAAAACATCAGTATATAATAAGGAAAGCATTTTTCTTCAAATCAGCACGTCTTCATTATCAGTTACACTGTGGCATATGATAATTCCGTGTTCCTTGGAGCAACTCCCTCGCCACAGTCCTGAGTGGTGAGCAGTTATTAATAACATTGCGTATGATGCAGAAACGCTGCTCAGTTGTAATGATAAAAGCCAGCGGCTCTCACTGGCAACGGAAATTTCCTGCCTTCCTCATGACATCTTCTGACAGTTTTGTACTCCATATTGCTACTTCAGGATATTTTTAACCCCAGAACAGAGACGGTATCCAAACAACACATGAGACTGATGTAACTTTTTTCTTAGTACTGCACCCTGTCCTTTTTTTTTTCTTTTCATTTTGCCTAAAATGTCCTGTTACCTATTGAAACTGCCACTGGACAAAAACGGCAACAGCTGCCTGCAGTGCCCACATACTCTAAAGAAACTCAAAATATCCAAGCTGAGGAGTTGTCACAGGTGTGTTCTCCAAAGTCAGTTACAGAGAGCTAACACCAAGAACCTTGCTGTATCATTTCGTACTCTGACAGGTCTAACAAAAAGTTGCAAAACCGAGCTGCTACGTGCGGGCTTTCTGTTTGTTGTCAGAAATGCTAAGGACGGCTAGAGGAAGCTAAGGGTCAAACCTGAAGCAACAGACACATGGGCATATTGTTTCTTTCACAAAAGTGCTCCGAGTTATTTGTCCATAATCCAAACATAGCTTTATCTGTTTATAAAACATTGGTCAGAACCAGCACCAAAGGAATTCTCAGAATGACAGGAGTATCATCATTGTTCCCTCATATGCTGTTCAGGACCCCATTTAAATTCTCACAGACGTCGCTGAGACCTGACACACGTAAAATACTACTGCATTTTCCCTTTCACCAAGAACTGTACCCTTGAATTAGCAACTGCATCTATTTTTTAGTCACACCACCGTGCATAGGAAAAAACCCAGACTACAGAGAAAATGCTAAATTCACAGCATCACACAGAACTGTTTGCCTTGAAAAAGACTTTCAAGATCATCGAGCCCAATTATTAACCCAGCACTGCCACAGCCACGACTGAACCATGTCCCTCGGCACCTCAGCTACGTGGCTTTTAATTATCACCAGGGATGGAGACTCCATCACTTACCTGGGCAACCTGGGACAGTGTCTGACAACACTTTTGGTAAATAAGTTTTTTACAATCTCCAGTCTAAATGTCTCCTGGTGCAACCTGAGGCCTTTTCCTCTTGTCGTCACTTGTAGCTTGAGAGACCAACCCCTGCTTGCCCAAAACCTCCTGTCAGGTAGTTGCAGAGAGCAATCGTGTCTCCCCTCAGCCTCCTTTTCTCCAGACTAAACACCCCCAAGGTCCCTCAGCTGCTCCTCATCAGATTTGTGCTCCAGACCCTTCCCACACTCCACACAGCCCTAGTGAGATGCTGCACTGCCCTTGCCTCCTCTTGCCAGGTAAAGCTCTTGAGGAATGACTCTACTACTCCAAATACCATAGCAGGCATTTGGTATCGGGTATTAGCAGGTATTAGTTGTCTTCTGCTTTTACCCCTGTGGATGCTGCCTATGTCAGGTAAGAGGAGCTGGAAAGCTGTACTAGCTAATTCCCGTCATTAAGAAGACTGCCCTTTGCTCTTAAAGGGCAATGGAAAAATGAAAGTAAATAATAATAACAAAGGTCAGTTCCTGGGTTGCATTATTCCTTAATGCACTGATTCTCCCCAACAGCATTTCCCCTATCAGCCTTTTTTTTCATCTAGCTGTACAAACAGGCCACAGACTTAGAAATCAAGACAAGACTAGGAGTACAATATTATTATCTGGTGCAACATCCATGTTTTCACATCTCTAGTACAAGATTAATAAGTTAAAACCAAGACATCAAGATTATTTCTTAATGATTTTATAAAATACTTTTAATTATGCTCCCTATTTCTGGGCAGATCTCTCCTCCACACCTGAAGTGATTCAATTAGATGCTAAAAGAATCCAGACTCCAAAGGAACAAATTACAATGGTTTATGACCTCCAGTATAAAAGACACCATTTTCTTTTAGCATTCATGTGCTCAAGTGACACTTCTACAAACTAAAACTCTGCCAAAGCATCAACAAGCCAAGTGTCCATCTTATACTTGAATCCAAAACATTAATTTCCAACCCCCTGCTAAAGCAGGTTCCCCTCAATCAGAAGGCACAGGAATGTGTCCAGACTGGTTGGGAAACCTCCTGAGAAGGAGCCTCCACACCTTCCCTGGGCAGCCTGGGCCAGGGCGCCCTCAGCTCAGCACCAGAGGAGTTTCTCGTTGTGTTTCAGTGGAATTTCCTGTGTTCCAGCTTGTGCCTGTTACCCCTTGTCCTGTTCCCCAGTTTGGTGTCATCAAGCAAACTCAGTGAGGGTGCCCTCCATCACCTCCTCCAGAACAACCAGTCTGCTGCTGGTTCCCAGCCTCCAGGTAGAGTACAACCACGTAACCGCTGCCCTCTAAGCCAACCAGTTATTTATCCAGCTTGTTGCCCATCCATCCTTGCTGTAACATCGTAATTTGGTGACAAGAATATTCTGTGAGACTGTCAAAACCTATTAGTAGGCTGGCTATTCACTAAACAATTAGTAGCCTTCAAAAACCAGAATGACAAAAACATAAAGACAGGCAACAAAAGGCAGGCAGCCAGCCAAGGAACTTTTCAAGTGCATTATAACTTGGTAACTTGCAACTGCCTCATTATATACCCTTTTAAGTAAAAATATCAAAGCAAGACACGACGCCAGGGAGTGCTTCAAAGAATGCAGTTTTTATCAAAAAATGTTTAAATTAGTCTTGGCAGGGTTTAGAATATACTTTGATAATATGAGGGAGGAAGTTCAGAGTACTCTTGCCCAATACTTGGCGGATATAGGGAGAGATGATGTTAAACTTGAAAAGCATTAGTAAGTTATGGGAACTGGGTACATACAGACTTTCTTCCAAAGGGGAGTGCCAAGAAAATAGGTGAAAACCACAAGATTTAACTGCTTTTAAACCTGAGCAGTCTCTTCATCAAGTTAAAAAACCCAAAAACCTTGCTAAAAGTATATTCAAAGGAGTTACAAACAAAAAGCTGAGTCCTGGTTCAGTAGAATGGCGATTCCTCTGAACTTTGGTGACAGACAGATCAGCTCTGTTGGAAAAACAATGTTCCACACGAGACTTTAAAGCCTGCATTTTCATGAAGAGATATTTTTACTAAAGTATTTTTTTTCCCTTTCAAAAATCAGTCACCATAAATAACTGTATGTACTCTTCATTAATTTCTAACCAGTGTTACTGTAGACTGAACGTTCTAATTAGCCCAGAAACAATCAAGCAAAAGCAAAGGTTTTACCAGGCCACAGAAATACACATTACTAGAAAGAGCTTCAACAAGTTGGCTTACCTTGGAAATTCCCTCTAAACAAACAAACTGGACTAGATGATCTCTAAAGGTCCCTTCCAATTCTACCATTCTACGATTCTAAATTGCTTACTTGAGATCCCTGAAAAATACCGAATAAGCCTAAATAAATATCAGACTGAAACCAGGGAAAATAATCACCCACACGTGCCAAGATTCCAGTCACTAAAGCAGCACCTGGAGGAAGAAGCAGCTTCCGACCAACGCGACAGGAAACACAAGCTTGGGAAAAGGTTTCCACCTAACTCTAAACTTTATCCTGCTACCAGGAAATCGTCATGATTAAACAGATACTAAAAATATGCTCCACCGAACCGCAGATGCATGAACTGGGTTCTAAAAGCGCAAACACATCTAGGATTAGAAGAACCACACAAATAATCATGTGAATTTAGGGGTTCAGACAAGCCTTGTGCATCCAAAGTCATACATAAAAGCTTAAATCCCGCCTTGCCCAACTGTACTTTTTCTGCAACACAACAAACAGCAGGTCCTACACACGGCAGCTATATGGCACACTATATTCTTTAGGTTGCTTTCCCCTTTCTCTATTCTCTGCAAGCTTACAAATACACCAGCAGGCTGAGCAACCCATCGTCAGATGTGCAAATATGCACGTCTTGCAGAAGTATGGTAACGTTACAGCAAAAGCTTGAGGGGGGTAATTCTCTCCTCCAGGTTCATAATTGAGTGCTGCTGTGTTAACAAATCTACAGTCCACTGTTTTCCAGCTTCCTGCTTCAATTGCATTTATGGTCCTATGAACAGTTAAATCACACTATCTGACAGGATTTGGCCAACGTGACTTCAGGGGGATGCAAGTACCACAAATCCTCCTCAACTTGCATCAGGGCAGGCTCTGTTAGGAAGCTTTCTAACTTCCCCCATTCCTCCTTTAGTCAGATTTCTATTCAAGTCACATTTTCTATTCAAATGAAAGAGAAGCAAAGATGACAAGGGAATGGTAACACTGAGCTGAACCTCCGTAGCATAGAAAAGTACCTCCGAAATAATCAGACTGGAAAGCATCTGAGCTCACAAGCTTGTTTCCTGCCTCCCTATAAATCCACCATTTAGGCTACTGTATGAGCAATAATTCCGCTTGTAAGCTGCAAAACATTTCCACTATAAATAAACCTGACATCACATGTACCTTCAGTACACCCAGATTTATTTGTGAAGACAATCTCACTTCAAAATCTAGCCACACACTACACAAAAATCCCACCATTGCAGAAATTATACTTGCAAGCAGTTTGAATCACTCAGCACTAGTCCCTTGTCATGCAAAGTCGTATTTAATGCATGCACTTTCCAATTACTGTTTTTTCTGTCTCACTTCAAAATACTCATTTTCAAAAGGAAAAAACTAATCAGTAGCAAATCTAACCCCAAAGTACTTTCAAATAGAAACCACAGCGTTTCAGCATTCTAATTCAGGTTTGCCAAAAATCCATGGAATTGCTCTGAATAAGACTGATCACATCCCGTCATCCAAGTACAAATTCATCTAGTGAACAATTTAATGGCTATTTTCCATTCCAGAACGATAACCACTGTTGATTTGGAACGGGAAGGCTCTCAAAGACAAGCAAATGGCTTCTGCCACTACAAGGACAGTGCTAATCCCAACCTTTGCACCACTCTTGAGATATTTGCCTTCCAGATCAAATTATGTGCATGCACAGATACATAAATAAATTAGGAGATACTGTTTTGCTGTCACAACACATTGTGCACATGTTGAAAATATGGGTTCCACAACATGGCAAATCAGTCAGCTGGTATCGACTTTTACTGGTCCTTGAGAAAAACACCAAGCCCTGACGTCTTGCTTTGGTGAAACTCTTCATGAAAACTATAACTGCTTCCAAACATACAGGCTAGCAGAACCATTCAGTGCTTAACTAAATCTTGCCTCAAGATACTGAAGGTCAGCAAATTATTGTTGTCTTTAACTAAAACTAGGGCTTTACTCCATATATTGCTTTCAGAATAAGCAGTTTCCTCACCTGAACATGCAATTTATACCTTCCTCTCCCCAGAGTGGGCTAGAGCCTGGCAACAAGTCCTACAGACTTCCAAGCCAAAAGAAACGAGCCGTGGATTCACAGCCTCAGTATGGTTCAGTCTGATCTGTCTTCCTTTTCAAGCCTAAAATAGTCCCTGTCAACGCAGAGGGCTTTCTTATTTCAGACATACTTGAATACAAGTTGACATATGCAATTGCACAAGCAGAAACACAAACTTGCAATGAGGCAACCAGTTGAAAGAGAACTTGATTTTTTCACACCTCTTCCACACCGTGAGGCAATCAGCACGCGTTACACAAACTACCTTTGATAACAGATGTGCTCTGCAAGTGTCTGGCAAATCACACTGTACAAATGAAGAAACTTCTATGTCCAGATCATTTTGCAAATCGAGATTCTATTTTTTAGATGCTGGAAACTGTTCCAACTCATCAGTCCTCTCAATCAACATGAAAGGGCCAGGAATTGACTACAAAAGGAACAGATAGGAGAAAGTATTAGGGTTTTGGGGTTCCCCTCTCCTCCCAAATTCTTTTTACTTTAAGTTAAGTAATAGAAGAAAAAGTCTACAAATTAAATCTAAATGTTCAAGGAATCAGAACTGGAGGACCACCAGTAAAATCTCTCTCTACCTCATGTAGAAGCCCAGTTTGTTTACAGTGTCACAATTTCATATGCAGTAATATTTTAAAAAGACCATAAGCCAACCATTGTATCAGTAACATGCACAGAATACTTAATACTTTTACTTGACAATTTAGTCTATTCCCCCTTCCATTTCTGTCAAAACAACTTCTCCAGTACAAGTAAAAGAAAAAAAAAGGCTATTCATTCATGCTATTACTGCTAGGTTTATTTCTTCATTCTTAGAATGAAGAAGAAAAAGGACCATCAGATTACAAACCCAGTCCAGTTCAACACTGTGCAGGTAATGCAAAAAGAATCACACTACAGACTATCTTTAGAAATCCTAGTGGTGACTGAAACGCTTTGGTTTGATAGGAGACCTGAAGCACCGTTCACTCTAACAAGCCAGCATCCAGGAGCATCCAAACCATTTGTACACAATAATATGATGGGGGCTTAATTTGCTAACAGACAGCAATTAGGGATGTGTTACCAGCTGAGGTTTTTAAATACCTCCACTGGTTACACACAGAGTGTCAGGTGAGACAGAGCAGCTCATATTAAAAACGCCTGTTTATCCTCAAAGGCAAACCAAAGATGCCATCATACTTTTTAGAAGTTGGAACATGTAACAGTGTTATTTATTAGTAAAGCTAATTTTCAACCTTAGCAAGCCAGACCTTTTTATAATACCCTAAGACAGATCTATTTAAACTACATTATAACCTTTTCTTACAAAGTGATGTTCAGTTAATGAGTTGCTTTCACATTCAGCCAAATGGACAGCAACAACTATACAGGCATAATCAAAAGAAGGCAGCCAAACCAAAACTGCTGCTACAGTTTCAAGTAGAACAACGTGGCTGAACATAAAGCAATACTTTCAGAATAGATGGTTATATTCTCACAGTTAAAATTTCTCATTTTCTATTATGGAAAGGCATCAGATAGGAAGAAACAAGGCGTCTCATGACAAGTGCAGAAGTACACATTAGTCCATTTTCCTCACTGAACATTTTCATTTCTATAAATAAAATGTCTTAAGTGAAAAACAGTCTAGTCAGGACATGGACTGTGATTCAGAGGTTAGGCAATTTTCAGCATGTCAGTTCTAAAGAAAGGATACTGAGTTTTAAATTTTTAATTACACATTTAATGCTTTCTTCCCTGCATCCAGTTTCCATCCATACACTCAAAACCATTCCACTTGCTTCTTCATTTTAATCTTTACAGAATAATAGATGGTCTATAGCTCAGAAATAAATTTGGAGCATCTTTCTTATGAAGAAAGGCTGAGGGATCTCGGGCTGTTCAGCTGGGAAGACACTGAGGAGGGATCTCATTAATATTTACAAGTATTTAAAAGGTGCATGTCGGGAGGATGGGGCAATACTTTTTCCTGTGGTGTCCACTGATAGGACTGGAGGTGATGGAAAGAAGCTGGAACACAGAAAGTCCCACTTCAGGAAAAACTTATTTTCTGTAAGGGTGAGGGAGCCCTGGCCCAGGCTGCCCAGGGAGGGTGTGGAGGCTCCTTCTCAGGAGGTTTCCAAACCCACCTGGACACGTTCCTGTGCCCCGTGATGGAGGGGAACCTGCTTTAGCAGGGGGCTGGACTAGATGACCTTTAGAAGTCCCTTCCGACCCCCACCATTCTGTGATTCTGTGAATAACAGATCTTCACAAATAAAAAAAAGCAGCTCAGACGAAACTTCCAACTTGCAAAACACCAGCTGTCTTTAAATAGCTCAGATGTAACAACAGAATTAAGTTGATGACCTTGACAAATATTTAAGATAAATGTTTCTGGAGAAAAAAAAAAGGTCCTGAAAGACAATCTGTTCCGCCTGGTTTCCTGACCTACGTGCGTGCCGCCTCCCAGCAGAATTGTTCTAAACTGTTCAAACTTGCAGCTTTAAATATGGAAGGTGGAACAAAGGTCATCTTTATATACAGTGTCAAAGCATTTCCATGATTTTGCCGCTAATTCAGAACAGTTTCTGCAACTGTAACATGTTGGTTTTTTGAAAGCATTTAAGGACAAACCTTGGCATGAGAAGACGGGAAGAAAATCCAAATCCTACCTTTTGTACAGACTGTAAACTACGACAGGAGAGTGTGGCTGGATTTACTTCTCTGTTTTGTTGAACCCTAAGGAATGTCTCATGCTTCAAATTTTTCAGGATTTCACTATGCTACACAGTAGCCAGTATTTGCTGTTAATAGGAAGGGAAGCTACCACATCACATCAGTAGCTTTTGTATCTTTACTCTGACATTCAAGTTTTTATCATGCTGCTTCTTTAACGACAGCCAAACTGAACTAGTGCATCCATGTTGGCAAAGTCAAGGTAAACCATCACTCACCCACACAATAAACCTCCATATTATCAGCTCCAGAAAAAGCCATAATGGCAACCGTGTCCACTCACAACTGTTTTTGCAGTTTAACCATTAATCAATTCCCGTGCTCATACTGCTTTAGCTTGCAGTAACAGAGAAATTAATTTCTGAAGTTTGCTACTCGAACCAAACTGATTCAAATGACTGCAACGTTATCATTTCAAGTACTGTATTCGACTGGTTTAACAGGTACTGTGCAAAACGTAGCAGATCTTTTCTCATGTGTGCAAGAGCTAAGATCTTACCATCTTTAGATTAATCATTAATTGAGATTAATAGATTCGTTTATTGGGATTATATACAGCTAGACAAGTTTCACTGGTTAACATAACCAGGTCATCCGTATCCTCATAAAAAAAACCAGTGTGATTAACAGCCGAGAATATTTTCATTACTTGATGTTCACAGTTTTATACCTTCTTCTCATTAGGAGAAACCACTATCACTAAAGCAGTATAAAACCTACCAAGTCTAGCAGTTGCTTTGCCTAACACCTCAATGCATGTATAAAAGAAAGATACCCAGACAGCAAACTAGGGAGAGGGTGGAGATGTTACTAATGCACCAGTAGAGCACTAAACAAGTAAGAAACGTGAAAGGAAAGGAGATACAAAGTAGGAGAAAGGAAGAACAGGTAAGGGTGGAAGTGAAACTGGCAAATGATTGCAGAACAGGGTTAATAAGTGTGATGTGACCCTTTATTCTGGATTTCTCTAGTCTGGTAGAGATTCAAGAAGTTGCAAGGTGAAAAACAATACTAACCAGGAGAAAGAAATTTAATACCAAAGGCAGAGAGGGGGTTTGCTATATTGAAACCAAACACCCAAGAACAAAATCCACTGCAGTAAAATCGGCCATTACCAAAGAAACACACACTGCTGAAGGTACTCTGCCAGACAAAAGTACCAAGAGACTGGAGGAACAATTACCTATCTGTGAGTGAGAAAGTACATACCGTGTGACCATCAATGACTAAAGCCTATGCCTACAGGAAAAAAGAACTGACAGATATCTGACACCGAGGACACAGTACCTTACTCAAGCAAACAAAGAAAACCTTCCTAAAGGATGCATAGACATCAAAGTGACAGTGAAGAGTGAATAAAAAGCAGAAATTCAGGAAGCTGATAAAAGCACTTACAAAGGGAGAGGCAAAAAGGACGGAGACTGAAGAGGGAAGTCAATGTAATTGGGACTGTGAAACCTGTGAGATACGCTTCCTATGAGATCATTCCTTTCAACATACACAGCTATATGAAATCTTTGTCTCACTCTCTCCCTCCACTTTATTTTCCAGCACATAGGTGCCACGCAAGTTTTTTTTACCAGATCTCCTGCCACATCTTGGGACAGCAAGCACTTACTGGTGCCTGTGTTGCAATACAATATAAAATGAGGAATTAATTTCCCTGACATCTGCACCAATCAACTGCTGCCATTTGTATGCCCTTTAAAAACATTCATCTCTAGGCCAAGTCAAAAGATGGAATACTTCGTTTATAATCTTTTCCTTATCTCCTGAATATGTACAAGGCCCTACTGATTGAATTTTTAATTTTTTTATTTAGAATATTTTAGCAGTAATTAGTCACAAGTAGTTTAAACCTCACAAACTGCATGCACGTTTGCTGCACAGTGCAAACATGCAAGTCAGTTCCTGGAAAAGTTACGTTTTTTAACTATTACTCTCTTCCTCTAAACAGCACCTCTTTGCATTAGTCTTCATTTTCTACAGGAATGAAAATCCCAAGCTATACCTTTGAAACGGGTATAGTCACCTGTACCTGTAACATTTCAAAGAGCCCCTACAGAGCTGCACAGTGGTTCTGAAAAAGACAGTACAACTGCTGATTTTCAAAGCATTAGGAAAAACTGTAAGCAGAGGTGTACTGATCATGCTCAGTGGCCAATTCTTCCTTACTTTTATACCTAAGCTTGCATAACGTGCCTCCAAAAAGCTCAACATCCACTAATTTCAGAGGAGGATATCAGTAAAACACAATAAGGCCCTTATTAAATATGTATTATTTGTTCACCACACATTTGGCATGACAGTGGGAAAACATCGCCTTCAGGCCACCATTATATCTGCCCTGTTTCCTTCTCTCTCTTCCCGTCAGCGTACATCTGCTTTGTCAGCCCCAAGAGCATCCAGTTTCCATGGGCAAAGAGATTTGTGGCCTCCTTTTTAGAGCAACCAACAGTATTTTTATTTGATACTAACACAAAAATAAAATGAAGTTTAAGATTTCAGCTTTCAACAGAGATGGAGGCAGAATATTTCTCGTCTCTTAGTTGCTGCGTTAGACTCCCAAGACGTGACACTGCGTTTAATTTCCCCAGCTTCACACAGGGAAAATTTTGTTCAGTCATGAAGACCAGAAATTATTTATTTATTTAATACAAGATTCGATTTGGTGGAAGTGGGTTACAAACAATATTATAGGTTCTATATATCTGAGGCTCAGACTTTGAGATATCTTTTAAAACATAGATGAGACACGAGATGGGATAGTGAAGAGCAGTTAAAAGAACTCGCAAGATTAACACTGAAACAATCTGATCTGTCCCGGAGCTTGGCTAACAGACCTTGGGAACATGAAGAACATCAAGACCATGAGGTGTTCCAAGACCAGTACACCAGGGACAGCATCTGGTATACACATCGCTCTTAGCATCAGTATTAGAAATTATGAACAAGGCTTGAAGTGAGCGAGGGAAACAACCCAGGAATACCGTGGAGGCATTCCTGTTCGGTTGGTGCAAATATTTTCTCTCCAGGATTGAATGAATGATATACCAAGAAGATGTTGAACTTCAACCTCTCATGATTTTCTTACAAGCTATCACATCTATTTGTAACAGTGACCATCCAAGGCTAATGAGAACTGAAGCACATATAAGGAATCAAAGTAACATCATTATTACCATTTCATGCTCTATAAAACCGTAGACATTTGGTACAAAGCCTCCTATTTTGAAACACATTTGCTGATATTATCCCTCAAACTACTTTTCATGCATGCCTTATTTATTAAACAAGTTCCCTTGACAATACATGTGTTTATATATGCAGCAAATACAGGATCAACATCAAACAATGGCTGCATCACAGAGATGAATCTAACCAGAAAGTGTTGAAATTTTGCTGCAGAAGGAAGGAAAAAAAGCACTAAGACTTGATAATACATCAAAACTGTGTTTTCAAAGTAAAATTGGTAATTTTGGTCCATTATTCAAGAAAGCAGTTAAGTTCTTTACAACTGACCAGAAGAGATTATAGATTTTCATGAAGCATTAATTAGTTTTTTCCACTAAAAAATCCAAACTAACCAATCATGTTCTTTGCAAAATGCCGGTTTGTCTACACATATTCAGAATGAGAGATTTCTTGGCACATTAATTTGGTTTAAATCAAATATATGTGTACAGATATTTTTTCAGTATTTTCTTTCTGATGAATTAATTTTATATATTAATAATCTCCATACAGGTGCAAAATCCCAAAGTCAGTTTTAATGAAGACAGATGTGTAAGTGCACACTTCAGTACAAATTGTTGAGTACTCCACAGATTACAAATACTTTCACTTAGGGATTAGTGAATTCACTTAGGACTTAGCCATTAAGTATTAGAGGGCTAGAATGATTTGCATTGTGCTGAAGAAGTTTGCAAGGTAGCAGTTTCTACTTACCATTCCAAATTAGGCCAGAAATTACATACTTGCATACTGCTATTACAATCCATTCTTTAAAGTGAAAACTGTATTCATATCAGCAGCTATTAAAGACTGATGGACTGCTTTTTCTAGCACTAGTTTAATGCGTTCTACACAGGAAATTGAATGATGATACTCAGCCTACCGGGGAAACAAAAAGCCTGAGAGATATTGCATTCTATAAGCACGTTCATATTGTAATATACTTAGAAATTAAACCAAGAAATGCTATTCTTAAACCCACAGGTAAAAAGGACAACATATATTTACAGCGAACCAACCTGTAATAATATAGGTCACATCTGATGATTCTCTGTTTGGAAATACCCTTCATGATCAGGGAGACTGTGAGTTTGCTCACATTTAACGTGAGACTTAAACATAGGGCAAAAGATTTTTTAGCAAAGATTTTTTTTTAGCAAAAGATTTGACAGATTTGAGAGAAAGACAGTAGTCAACTGGTCGAATCAGCAGTACTGGAAGCATAACGTATATCCACTGAGCCACCGAGTTATATAAACTGATACAACAAATTAAGACCATTCTTCTGCCTCCCAAAATACAAGCTACTCAGCTACTCTGCCATTTACAAATGATATCTTTGCTTCAAAGCTGGAAGAATAACCCCTCAGAGCCCAGAAACTGAGCTACCTTCTCATTCAAGAAGGGATCTGGAGGTCAGACCTGAGGCTTAGCAAGTAAGACAGCACACAGACATGTCATTTGCACTTTCACCACCTCGGCTGCAGCAATCCTGAAGATGAATGCAAAACTCTGATTTTTCAGATCACTCCAAGATTTTTGTAAAGAGACTAAACATCCCTGCAGTAAATCACTTCTCAGGTGTTAACTGGGCCGACTGGATCACACCCAGCCAAGAGGTAATACCACAAAAGAACAATATGAAGCAGCTGAACTATAAAATAACTATCTTTAAAAGCAGTCATGGGTACACTCACTTTTTGACTTGCAGAACTGAACATGTCAATATGAACTTGGAACCTCCTGAAGTGCAAGATTCCTAGGAGAAACAAACTACTTGTCCAACATAGTCTTAAAAAAAGGCCACAGTGCAAAGAAAGCCTAAAATAGAAGCTTGCAAAGCGCATTATATTGTCAGAGCAAATCTGTCTCCATCCTGCTAGAGATGTTGGCTCGGTGATCCGCATGTAACTCCACCTATCTTTTAAGGCAAAAACTGTCCTAGTACCACTGCTTGTGGGCTTTAATGCAAAGTTCTGGCACCTGTCCAAGACTCCGGAATGGGGAGAGCACGCAGCTCTTTAAATTTTCTTTTTAGGTCATGACATAAGAGATCACACTGATGCCCACTAATGCTCCAGTTACAAAGGCAGAGGGAAGTCAGCAACTGAAAGCGAAGAGGAAGGCACTTCTAAAAGCAACGCTACAAACTTAATCTTTACTCAAGTTATCTAACATTTTCCACAGAGCTTAGTAAAACATAAAACCAAGGAAAAAAAACCCTCATTCACTACACAGAATTGAAAACAAATGAGTATTTTTGTCCACGACAAATATGCATTTCTAGCTAACAGAGCTGCTTATAGATGGAAGTTTCAAGGGAAATGAAAAAAATCTAATATATTTTTTTTACATTTCATCCTGTCTCCTACATTTAGAATATGAAAGGGCATGTTTGGCATAGAAATGACCAGATTAAGCTAGAGGTCAGTGCATTTTGAAGTTAGTCAGTGATATTTGGAATTTTTGCCATTTGTGAAGGAATCCGAATTGGGTTTGGGACTTGAGATGTGGTTAAGGCAGCAATAAAATCAGAAAGCTTTACCATATTTTGCTCTATGGTTAGATATAATCTTGGAGCTTTATACAGAACTCTTTACAGTAGCCTTTGCCAGTAGCCATATTGCCTTCTATAGCAAAATAGAAACTAAGAACGCTGAGTAAGGACATCTTACTGGAACAGGGATCCAATTAATGGAATATGGTAAAATTGACATTTATATAACAAGGTTTCAGGTTAGTCATCAATGACTAAATTTATACCATAGAGCTATTAATTCTCACCATCTGTAGACAGAAAAGCAGCAGTTTCCAAGAAACCAACAGCTTATGGAAGAAACTTTTCTGCCCAACAGATTTCAGCAGAAGTTGCTCCAATACTGCTATGTTACTCCTCCCCAGGAATTTGATGACTAAGGTAAGTCAGAAAATAACCAATGCTAGACAAAAAAAAAAAAAAAAAAAAAAAGAGTGGACAGTATCATAACATAGGCAGACAGTATTTTCAGTGCTTATAGGATTTAAGAAAGCCTCTTTGCTGAATTAACACTAGAGCATTTTAACACAATTAACTGGAGGCACGCTAATTGCCACAAGCCAATAACCACAAGCCATCCCACCCCAGCACACACTGGCCTTCCATGAATTTTACTTTTTCTGTATATTAATTCCTTCAACACGTTTTCATGCAGAAGTCTCCTCGTCTCCTCCTTCATCAAGCAAGCCAGGCTCTTTTAGCATCTTGTGAAATAAGGTTTCTTCTCACAACTCAATCATTTTCCTAACACCTCTTCTCATTTGCAGCTGTCCTCTGGAAATCTCATGATTGATCCATCGCTGGATGTAATTTACCCTGTTCACAGTCGAATTAATCTCAACAGTTCATTTCTCAAGTGTGACTTGATGACAGAGATTGTTTCCCTCCTAAATCATTTTCAGTCGATAGCCTGTCACTTGCAGAACTTTTTGGCTTGTTATTAACTATCAGAGGACAAAAATTTACAGTATTATTCCTTTCTGTATGGTTTACTGCTATTAGTCACCTGTTCTCAACATGTAACCTTCATACTTGTGCTGCTGCCTGAAGAAAATACAGAGTGTCCAAGTTAAACATCTAATAAGTATTTCTCAAAGGCTACTATTACAGAGTTGCATATATAATGTGTATCTTAAGCATAGGAATCATACTTACAGAATGCTTTGCTTACAGAAGTATACTGGACTATTTATCTCATTCAAAAAGCAGCAGAATACACGTTAAAATTGCCACGGTACTCACAATGTCATTTCAAAAAGCATCTATTTTTAAAGCATCTTAAAATTAAAATGTCTTCTTATGATTATCTCCTCAGCCAAGATCTTAAGCTTCCAAGGACTGCAAAGAGGACTACGCAGTAAGAATACTGTCTTTTCTGCAACTCATTCATGACACTTTTAACAATGCATTAAAAATACTTTAGATAGTGTCTTGCATTTTACAACTTGCCTTCTAAAATAATTGGATTTCTTTCATCTCAGAAATCTTCAAAGTTTCCAATTTTTTATGAGCTATGACTTAAATGATATTCTTTCCTTAGTCTGTGATCGATGAAACCTTTTCTGTTTTCTCTTTTGTTGCAGAGTTAGTCTACAGTTCCTTCACATACCAAATTCATTTTCACTTCGTGAATTTTAAGACAATTAGACTGAACCATCACTAATAAGCAAAAGGAACCTTCAGTCATACAAAAGTACCCTGAATTCTATGTAGGGATACAGCAGGAGAGGCAGAGAGAAATACCTCTGCCAGACCTCTTCCTGTCCTGTAACTAGCACAAGTTTTCATACCAGTCATCGTTCCCCAAATGTGCTGAAAATCAAGGACCTGGCTTTATATTCTGTCAGACTTCCAAAACACATTCAGGTGTCATCAGAACCAGAGACTAAGTGACTGGCAGCACAACCTTCTAAGTAGGTATCAACAAGCAAGAAAGGAAAATACATATGTCACCCAAAACCCTAACATGGACAGACTTTCTCCAGCCACATAGGTTTGTGGAGGCAGAAGCTGAAGGACCTTCTTGAGTGCCAGAAGCTAACCTGAACGTGAGACCTATTACACAGACAGTTAACTAGTGCTCTTTAAAAGAAAGGCAAAAAGCCCACCCTTCTAATTCAATTGTATGGTTAAACAGGCTTTAAAAAATAGAAGTCATTACATTACACCTGTGATTAAAAGCTTAGGGCAGTTGAGTCTGCAAAACTGCAATTCCCATATCACTGGTGAGTCACAAATCCTGAGCTTATAGAGTACTACCAGCTCCTTTTCCTACCCATGTGAACACACAAGATAACTGAAAACACATTGGGTGGTTTTCACTGTATCTTCTCTGCAAAGCATGGATTTTTCACTTTAATGTTAGATAACCAGAGGAGAGATAAGACATCTATAAGGATCTAAGACTATGGTCCAAATTAAAACCCTCCTGAGCCAATGGGAATGTTGGTGTGTGAGGTCTGGACTGATTACATAATCATCTAATTAAGCCAGAAACTTATTTCTATAAATGGCCTCATTTCTGTGTGATTTAAAATGAGACACAGACAGCTACACATTTTGATCAAGACTCATTTATGAAACGTCAAAATAGCATCAGCTAGCTTCTACATAAAAGGAAAAAAAAGGGGCTGAGTGACATCTCCACCAGATTTTCATTTTGCCTTAACACACAGAATAATCCACGTGATTAAAAACGAAACTGTTCAGTTATTCAAAACTGCCTCTTAACCTCTTTGAGCCTTAACTCACTCCATTAGAAATGTGCAGTGTAGAAATGTTACATACATAGAAAAATGTTTTATGAATTTTTAAACAGCTCACTGAAGTATTCCATCATTTTTATGATTCCATGCTGTTTTCAAAAATAATATTATTTCACCTGTTCCATACAAATAAATAAGTCACAAGAAGGATACCACACCAGCTACAATACTGAAGAATTCTGTTTCAGCTCTAATGCCTAGAGCCAATTGAACACAGCATGTATAACACTCATAAATAAAACAGACAGAACTGTTTGCCAGAATAGCCACTTTTTTGTTCCACTTACTGACCAGGAGCAGAGAAACATTCAGAATTCTTCCATGCCCACCTCAGCTATCCCTCCTTTCCACTTGGCTCATTAAAACCTCAGCAGAACAAGCAGTTTAATAACACACTGCTGTGAAAGGTGGGACTGAGATTTATGTAAGTACACGCTATAAAGAATGAATAAATTATATCTACTGCAGGTTTTAAAACAATTCTACTATTTCTAACCACTGTAAGGACCAGAAGAGCATCATATTTATATTACCGCTATGGAAAGAAATAGTGTCACGTGGAAAAATATAAAAAGCATATAATCTATTACTGTACATCTACTTAGCTACAAATCAAACTGATTAAATGTCTGCACTTACATTTACATTTCTAACATGTAATAAAATAGAAGCAGCGTGCCAAAAGAAAGAATACTGTCATTATAAAACTGTTGAGGAATTCATTTGCACCAAGATGCAGCCACAGGCCGCAAGAGCCTACAGCATTTGGTCTTTCAGTACCCCAAGAAGTATTCCGTCTGTTCCTGTTAGAGAGAAGCAATCTATTTAAAAGCAGGCAGATGAGTATTTCTTAATTTCTTGTCAACTCAGCCTCCATAGATGGTGAGCAAATAGTTTATCAGAAGATATAACATTCTATGATTCTATGACAACAAGTCATCTTTAGTTCAGCATGACTCTCCTCTTCTCCTAAGCTACAGAAGAAAATGTGATTTTAAAAAGCCCATTAGAATAATCCTGGTAACCACAGAGGTGCTAACCTTTCCAATATTCATGTTGATACCAAAGCTCCTACTTATTGCATCCTCTTCCCAGCAGTAGCTGGAGGACTACTCCAACTCCCTTTTCAGAAATATTCTCCAATTGAAAACTTTAATCCTTATAGAACTCGAATGTCAAGGTTTGCCCCTTCCCTCTGCCACAAAATAGATATTCTACTGTCCAGGATGCGACTGCGAATAAGGGCGAACAAAAAAAAAGATTCACAGCTGCACCCTTAAGTCACCATAAAAAATTTCCATTTCAGGAAACGAGAAACAAGAAAGAAAAGTTATGTCAATATGTACAAATTAGTTAAGGATACAAAACAGATTATACCAAGAGTGTATCTATATATTGCTTGCAAAACTGACAATTTTGAGTGCAAAGTGGAGACATCACACTGAGCGTAACAGTGGGCAAGTTTTGCCACCTTGAAGTAGGTGGTCAGCTGCTCTGTCTAGGTTTCTGGAAAACAATTATTTTTGATAAATGAAGCATTTCTAATCAGTATAAGTGTAAAGAGTTTACCCATATCAGATGAACTGTTTAAAACAAAATATTCAACTTCATCTTGTTATTTGACATGAATATCAAATTTAGTGGTCAGAATTGCAACTTGTAGGTAGAGCCTTGATAAAGGCATGCTCCAACAGGTTATTAGCATAACAGTTCAATTGTCTTTTGGTCCTGGACATCAAATGAAAAATGTCCACAGGAATGGTAACAAAAACACACATATCTTCTGGGGGTTATATAAAAGAACATAAAAAGAATCAGAGTAGAAATCCACACCTTATTTCTGTTTCAATTAATGCACATCATTAGCATAAAAATGTTACTAATTGCATTACTAAGAACATTGCTTTGTATGATACAGAGTGCTCATGTCGACTAAAATGAAAAATTGCTTCATTTAAAAATATACATTCCTGTAATCCATTAGCTTCTTTATCTGGAGAAAATGAAGCATTATTGTGACTGCATCTATATTAATGAATTCATTGCTCTAATTTTCTGTATTCTACTTTATCTTCAGATAATAATTCGCTGCCTCTCCTCATCCGCCAGTATCACCTCACCCTTAGAAAACTCTGCTTGAATTTTTAGCTCACAAGGCATCTGGGTATCTATATTCTTTTACTCTTTCTGATTAATATTACCTTGACAATAATGCAAAGCGACAGACAAAAGCAAAGCAATAAACAAAAGCCCTGACAAAACAGACCTTAAGTCATTATTTCTTTCAAATTTGCTAAATCTAGTGGTTAATTAACCTCTCATTTAGAGCAACACCCTTTACAAATCAAGCAATGGTGGCGACTGAGGAAATTCATTAAGCTAACTTCAATTTCATTTTGCATTTTGCATTAGCTTGGCAAGCAAAGCTGCCAAATCATAAAGATGATAATAAAGTTCCACCTACATGAATTCTGAGTATTCTCAGTGGCTCCCGGAGATGACATGGCAGTAAGAAATAAGCAAGTAAAAAGACAGACAGTACTGGTCAAGGGAAAGCTCCAGTTACCAAGCGGCTCCACTGATGTGCATCTTCATTGATGTAGAACAAAGACCGATGCTAGAAGGCTGCTTTTTCAAAGCAGTAATACCGCAACTGCCAGTTTTCAATGGGTCACTCGCACACAGATGCATACACATGGATACTTCAACTCAGCAGCCTTTCCTGAACCTGAACACAAGCTGCCAGCAGCTGGGCTATGCCAGAAATGCACGCATGTATTTGGGAAGGTACCACATGCTGCTCAATAAAGGGGTGCCGGGAAGAGAGAAACCTTCCCAGCTGCTTATCAGACAGTAACATGCAGTTGCAGCGTGTGTTTATTTGGCAGAGAGCTGGAAGCGTCTGAATGTGATTTAGAAGCAAGGAAAAATAGTAGGGAAAGGTTCCAAATCCTGTTTTTCATGATGCAACATTCATAAGGCTCTCCCCTCAAAGTCTTTTCCGTTCCCATGGTTTAGCTCAGATACCCCACAAACCAGATTACATACTATTCTTACTTCACGCATCAAATATTAAAAATCTTGGATGTGATTCTTAAATAAATTAGGAACAGACTTCTGTGAAAAGGGAAGTTTTTGTATGACACATTCAGACTGCATTTTCATCAAAAATTGTAAAAATGGAGATGCAGTTAAAAAAAAAAAAGAAGATAAATATTACAGCCCCGGCATACGAGCGAGAATCTTTGGTTGTGGTGACGCTGCAGTTACACAACGGAGCACTCGCGTTTCAAAACCTGCAAGGCGTTGCTCAGAATGGGAAACGCTGCCACGCGTTGCCTCTTCACTTTGAGGAGGGTGTGCAGTGATGCTACAAACCGTGATAGCCACAACAATTTCTTTTACTTAACAAGCTGGCGTTTTGAACAGCCTCTGGACAACAAATATCAAAATTGAGCGTAGGGACAATAGACAATTCTGTAACAAATGATTTGTCGTGGTTAGAGGAAAGAGTAACAAGAAAACTCAGTTTTATTTCGCTGGTGAAAATAACACCCAAAATATCTATGGGAAAGATTAAAAGAATAATCATAATCGTGAGATAATCCCACCTTCAGCATGGGCTTCAGTAATTAGAGGATGAATTTAAGTTAGAGCTGCAACCAATATAAGCTTCTGTTTTTCCCACGTCAGTCATTTAAGCACCGTAGACAAAATATTACACCTTTAAATGTTTTGCTTTCTATATAAACTGAGTATGACAGGACTTAAGCTCCCATGAAATTTTTTCCTATTATCTACACAGATAGCTATTCCCCCTGGCAATAGTCACAAAAGAAACCTATTGTTACTCTGGCCTCCTCCACACCTTACAAAATCAGGACTCTGCATGGCTGACTCTAGCACTGTGCCAATTGCACCTACACCTGACCATCCAAGAGCAATCCTCATTTTAGCTGCAGTGATGTCAAAATTGTTGTGATATAGCTGACCTCTGAAAGGTCACTAAGATGCAAGAAGAGTTGGGCTCAAGGAAAAAGAGGAAGCCACATAAATGCGTCAATATTAAAGTTTGTTGGGAGAATAAACTAACTCACTCAAATTATGAAGCAACATCAGACAAGATGAAAAAGCATCAAGGTGCCACATTAAGAAAACCACAAGATTTGCTAAAAATACAGACAAGGCAGAATTTGTTTGAAAGAAAGAAAAAACTGTTCCTACCCTCCACTTTCCCCCAGTTACAATTAGCATTAAAAAAACCTGACAAACATTGAGTCTCAGAAGTATCTATAGCATTAACATTCTGTGGGTTACATCAACTCATTGTCTGAATACTATTCAGGTGACAGCCACCATATAAAATCCTGAAATGTAGCTGAGCAAAGAGATTACCAACAAGCAAACAGCGCTATGGAATTTGTAACATACAAAGTTACACTATAGGCAAAATACACGACAAACAAAAAGCAAAGAAAGCATTTAAAGCAATAAACTAGAAGTGGTTTGAGGTGGAAGAAGTGACAGAAACAAAAGCTATCTTCGAGCTGAGTTGCAAGGGCACAACATGCTATTTGTTCCAGGGAAATCTGATTATCTAGTTTGTCCATGAATAATTTGTTATCTCTACAGTATACCTTTCCAAACATTAGATTTCCTTTGGAAACTCTACTCCATATTTACAGCTGTGAAAATTCAGAACCATTTTCAAGACATATGATCACCTTAGAAATGGATGTCATTTTATGACTTACCAGGATCCACCCCAGTCTGTGTTGCCACCATCAAGGAAGCCCTGTTTTTCCCTCACCAATTGAAAACTAATAAAAAAGAGTCAGAGGGAAAAGAATTTCCCCATCCTATCAGATTACTGAACCAATTGACAGTGCAGCCCCCTTTTCGTCAAAGTGCAATTGGAAATAGCATTCTGATGTAGAACTCTGCTTCCCCCCCCCCCAATTGAAATGTAAATTATATCACTTGTACAGAAAACACTGCCTGTCCCCAAGATATTTGTAGGCATTAACCTATTAGGCAACACATTTATGTCCAGACATCTGCAAAATAAATGCATACACATTACCCATTCTAGCTTACTTCACCTCAGACATAAGGCTTAATCCAGCAAATGTTTGGTTATCTTGTCAAAGGCAGCTAATAAATTTTCAACTATACCTAGTGCTCAATAATGTTGCCAATAGGAATAAAAACAGTCACATTTAGAGGGTTAGCAAGAGGCAAGCAATCACTGTTACCTGCTATCACATGCAGCCTTGATCAAGACAGAAAACTGAAAACTTCCACTGTTCTTGGGTGTGTGTTCATACACAGAACAATATCTGAAAGTATGTCATTAAGTCTGATAGTCAAACAGAATCCAATCTGTGCCATTCAGCACCATCCAGCTGTGGGCTACAGAAATGTGCATTTGAAAGCTTTTACATCTCAGTGCTGGTGGTTTCTGCCCTGCCGTATGAAGATTCAATTATTTACTGGGAAGGACTGAAATCAAAGACCAAGAATGAGCCTTCCTTAAATCTCTCTATGTACAAGAGTTTCTTAAAAATGTTCAGTTTTTTTTTTAAAAGGCTAGACTTGAAGTCCATACCTATTTCAGGGAAGGCAAAAAGGAGGACAGAAGTTACAAGTAGCTGGATTTAGATTCTTTAAATTTTAGATACTTTAAAAGTGTCTTCTGAGAGTTAAACAGATGTCAGAGACTGCAAACCTGAAAACACCAAAAGCAGCAGCTGTAAGGACAGTTGATCATTTGGTTTCTTCTGCATTTGATTTATTCTATTACACTTTAATGGAAGACTTAAGTAGTTAAACTTATTTGCCTTTCAGTCAAGGTTTGACTAGAAGTGTTCAGATCTCAAATCTTCACAATTCTCCAGAGAACTGAGGGAGGTACTTGTCAATTCTTGCCACACACAATACAGGACATCTAAAATTGCAAGGCTGTCCTCCCACAGCCTGGACAAGGAAAAAGTTTGTTACAGATTAACTAGAAATCTATCAGAAGATTTTCAGTTCATAGCAAAACTATAAGGAAAAAAATCTGAAACTTGAATATCTTTGAAATTTTAACTCCATCTTTGCTTTCTTACAATAGAATTAAGCAGTTGTTTCCCACTAGTTTACTGGTATATCGAAATAAGAGTTGTCTCCTTTTCTATCTGTGCTACAAGGTTTAAATATTGAAGGCTTTGATAATGGTCACCTAAATAAAATCTAAAACAATCAGGAAACACTCATAGCAAAAGCACTGCTTATCTCCCACAGCATGTTTTGGAAAAGGCACCCAAACAAAGACACCCTCTCTCTCCTATTCAAATGAGTCATTCAAATGTAAAATCACAACATACAACATTAAATTAGAATCTCATTATTAATCAACTTGGTTATGGACACAAATTGTCAACAAAAATTTCTTCCCAGTAATGAAACACCTGCAATGTTCCTAACATGGCAGGCTCTGGGGTAGTTTAACAACGCTGAAGTAAACCAAGTCCATGTGGTTGGTATTATTTTCTACCACTACATCATCTACTCCTGCTCAGAAGAAATATCCAGGGTTGTGTGTTCAAAACTGTAGCATGACTTATAGAACAGCTACATGTTTGAAGGTGTGAGCTTTGTCAGTCATGACCTGTAAAGATCTCCACTGCATATTACCCATGCATCTGGAAGACAATACAAAGAGACTCGGAAAAGATTGTTTATTTTGACGGCCATAGGAGCGCAGCTCGATACAAGGGATCCCTAGACTAGAAGAAAAAGAAATCAGTTTGACACACTATCCATTGAGGAGAGTAGATTTCAATAGAGAAGGCGAACAAAGGGATGGAGTCAACAGACTGCTCCAAATACCGTGTGACCTTCAAAAAGGGAACAGTGAAAGTCAGGAAAATTAAGTTTATGTAACAAAGATATTTAAGCTATCGATAAAAGGACTGGAAAAGTGAATCTTTGGCAGGAGCATCTTAGATGCATGAAGAGGGATGACAAAAGATCTGCATATCAAATGGGACCCAATGACTTAACTAGCAAGGAAAAACTTCACTGACTTCCTTCTCAGAAGAAGAGTATTTTGATAAAGCTCTTAAAACTTATCAGGATTTGTTTGGGGGAGATGTCTGATGCCAAGGGCTGAAAACATATTTTGTTGTACTGTAAACAAAAGTGTTGAAAATCATCATATGATCTGTTTCCCTGAGCTAGAATGAAACTAATCCTGTTAAAGCTTAGAAATATGCATGACTCAGTAGCCAAAGCCACGTGTGTATCTGCCCTTCCACCTTTTGTTGTCCAAAAGCGCTGCATTGCTGACTTCTAAACGGCCTCTATTGCTTTATTTTTCTTTCCAGAAACAAACCATTTCATTCTAAACTTTTTTTTTAGTTTGTTTTTAAAGAAAAAGAGACTTTTAGAAGCAACTTTTAAATATATCATGTATACAGTTCCCACTTAGATAAAGTCTGAACTGACCTCAGCCACGTGGTAGTGCCATTCTACAATTCTACTACTTTTATAACTTTGGGGTTTTTTTTCCACTGCTCTGCTTTACTTTTTCATCTCATAAAGAGATTAACAGTATTCTGTAAATATTTACTAAACAGTCCTGAGGTGCAACAGAACAGAAGCAAAGTTAAAATAATGGTAAAAACAGAAGTTTGGGAGAAATACTTCAAAATGGTACCATGTGCCTACAAGGATGGTGGAATGATTTCCAATTCCAGTGTAGTCATGAACACACTAGGTTTCAAGTACCAGGAGAAGATAATGACATATTTGCTATGTAATTTCTAGTTTCTCAGCTTTAAAAATGAAAGCAGTACATGCTCTTTCCAAACCATGGAAGAGTACAGTCTATCAAAGAGTAAAAACAAATACACATGCAAATATCAGCTAAAATACACTCTACTATTGCAAGAAATTGCCAAGTTTTTCTGTATTCATAGAAATGTATCATATAATGGTTTGGGTTGGAAAGAACCTCAAAGATCACCTTGTCCAACTCCCCTGAAATGGGCACAGACACCTTCCATCATACCAGGTTGTTCCAAGCCCCAGCTAACCTGCCCTTGAACACTTTCAGAGATAGGGGCAGCCACAGCCTCTCTAAGCAACCTGTGCCAGTGCCTCACCACTATCACAAGGGTAAATCTCTTCTTAATACCCAATCTAAATCTCCCTTTCTGCAGTTCAAAGCCATTACCCCTTGTCCTCCCACTACAGCCCCTTGTAAAAATTCCTACTTCCACTCTCTTTTCCACCCTTTTAAGGACTGGGAGGCTGCTATAAAGTATCCCTGGAGCCTGTTCTTCTCCAACTCTCCTGGCCTGAAATCTCATCAAGAAATTGACGGGGTGCATCAATGAATTCAAGTTTGCAGTGTTGTGCTATTTTGACCCTCAGACTATTCTTTTTGGTTTCTTAACTCCAGCAAAACTTACCCTCTATCGTGAGGAAGCTATGAGAACTCTCATACAGAATGTGAGTATTATAGTTGGACAGTGAAAAAAGGTGCCTATAACCCTCTCTTTGTCCCTTCTAGCAAATTTAAGCTGTGGCTTCGTGGTACTTCAGTTCCTGCATATCCACATAGGATGAACTTATATATTTATGAAATGTATTTTTATGCAAGACATTTACCATCCTTAATCTGGAAGCCAATACGTTTCAGCATATGGTATTCAAATTTGCAAATAACAAGTTACTATTATGAAAACTGGTATTTCTGCTCTTTTCCCTTAAAACACAATTTCATTTACAGTGGTTTCAACTGCACATGCAATGAAACAAGCGTATGTCAAGGCATTTTAAACAGTTCTTGTTTCCTAGCCCCTATGCTAGGTAGTTTATGAACTGAATATTTATGAACACATTTCACTCTGGATAGTTCTGCAAGGATCCATTAGTTGAGGATGTAGTCTGTATTTGCTATATAAAAATGGAAAGAACCATCTGCCCAATTATTTAATGTATTTCAGTTGGAACCAACCTCTCTCAAATACAGTAAACCAGAGTTATAATCAAGCTAAGACCTTATAAAAGTTGTATATAATGGTACTAATACTTCCTCACTGTAACCTTAAAATCCATTAAGTACCATGTTACCAGGAGCATTCACTTTGCAGATGCAAATGCTGCCTACCCTAGTTGCTGCCTTTTCCTCTGTGCCATGATTTCTATGGCCATCTATCTACTCAGTTATTTCAGCATGCTTCATCAACCAAAACTAAACCAAATCAAGAGACAGATCATTTCCCACACAAATCTTGTGAGCCTTGGAAGTAGCTTAGGACAGAAAAATGCAAGAAGAGTCACCAGTTAGATTGAGGTGAAATTGCTGTAGAACCAAAATATCTGTCACTATGTAATCATGAATCTTTCATAACCAGGAAGTTCTTACTCTCCTTGCATCTAATCAGATGATTAAATAGATGCTCAGAAATTGGCTGAAGTTCCAAAAGGCTGGAAAAAAGATTGACTGAAGCCAATCTAACAAACACTTCTATTTCATAATCCAGGTTAATAACAAAAAATTCTGAGTAGTATCAGATCAGAAACCATAAAAACATTTCCTCCATTTCCAGTTGGCCATGCACCTGCTTTTTAGCAGTTTAGTCTCAAGTTTCAGGGAAAATGTCAGGCAGGGCAATACAAGATGTTGCCAAAGTCAAAGTTTGGTATCTATTGTTTATTTTCAAGCATGTTATTGCCATCTTATAGAAAGAATTTAGACCTGATTGATGTGACTGTAATTGAAAGTTTGTTAACTATTACCCCTCTCTCTTTTGTCAAGTACAAGCTTCTCCATCAGTCCATTGTAAGAAAAAAACACAAAAATTAGTTGGGCTATCACCCTGTTTGTGTTTTTCTAGCTTTCCATAGTTTCTGCCAATTCTTTTAAGTATTGTAGAATAAATTTGATCTGTTGGTTCAAAAAAGTCCAACAGTCTTATAGTATCCTCTAACCTTGTCTCTCCTTGTTAGGAATGTGAGATCCTACTCCTTTCTCATTTATATTGGCTACATTCACCACAGACTACAGTTGAATTTTTCAGTGAAGAAACTTGAAAAGACTTTGTTTTTTTTTTCTTGGCATCTGTTCACTGTTTTCCCTCTTTTTAGTAAATAAAAAAACACTCTCCTGACTATCAAGACAAGATTTCTCTACCCAAAACAAGACTTTCATAACTACTATTGGAAATCTGTATGCCTCTATATCCATTACAGAACTAGTTACTTACAGTTTACACCAATACTAGTTTGGTATAAACTTCAAGGTCAACACACAGCTTACACCTTCCTCTTATATGATAATAATTGTCTTTGCACAATACTTAACTGTCAAATGAAGTTACAGTCTCTACTGGAAAAATAAGCCAAGACAGAAATAACTTTGGAAATTATCCTCCTGGTTTCGAAAAATTGGCTTAAAACACTTAAATCAATACAAAAAAACCCAACAACTCAGAATTCATTATCTCACAAGCCTCAGGTATTACAAAGTACCTGCCTTGCTTTGGAACAGAATGAGCTTAGCATATCTTTGCTTTTATATTGAACTAGTCTGTGTTGAAAGCTGTCAAATCAATCAAAAAGGGGTTGTTACTGTAAGCTACAGATAAAGTGACATTTTACATAATCTGTGTTGCTTGTCTCTTAATGTTAGCTTTATTATTATCTTTTTTTAGCATTATGTAAAGATGAGATAGTAATAAACTGAGAAGGCAAAGAGGAATGTGGTTGAAAGAAATTTCCATCCCTTCTTTCAATTTCAAGAGACAAGTAATTGACACAAGTCTATGTACTTGACTTCATTCTCATAAATAAAGACTAGTCACAAAGCCACAGTCAAAACTTATTCAAATCAAAAGATAACAGCAATTGTCAAGCTGATCAAACGTTACCATTAGTAGCTAGAGTAAGCCTGAGTTTAAGATGCATTGGAACGTGCACCACAGTCAAAGCAATGCTACATGACAGAGTTTCTAGCCATTGCATATTATTTAAGACACATATTTGTTTATATCATTATGTATATGCAACAAGATGAGCTACAAAAATTACATTTCTCTGACGTAACATGATACTGTGAGCATTTCCTAGAAACAGCTAGACAAAAGTCTAACAAGTAACAGCCTGCAACACGTCAAAAACACATTCATGATAGAAAAGACATCAAGGAGTTGAAGACAAAGTCTTTGAGTTCCAAAACTGAACACAGATTAGATACAGAATCTCTGAAACCTAGCTAAGACAACAGAGCCATCTGTGTTCTTCCCACACTTATGCCTCTTCCAAAGAAACCAGTAGCAAGAACAGGTAAACTGAAAAGTAAACAGCCTGCTGGGCCAACATAAAATTAACATTATTAAAAGTAGAACTGAAACAGTTCCTTACTAGTTTCACTTAAGACAAGAATTATTATAACACTTGCAAATATTCAAGGAGAAAAAGGAAAAGAGAATTTACCTTTGAATGTCTCGAGTTCCTTCCTGTTGGGAAAATAAAGCAGAAATGTAAAACAAATATATTAGAAATACTCCATGTAGAAATACAGGAGATATTTTAGATTCATTAAAAGATGAAATAAAAGAGTTTTTTCATTGTCATATATAAGGGTAATATTATTACTTGTGCCAATCTAAAGCAAACACTATCACCCTGCTCAGAAATTAGGATAGCACTTATTTACAAAAATGTACATACATATTGCATATTTATATCGAGCCACATAATTTCTAGATGCATTGTTGCACAAATAATCAAGACTTCTCAAGTCTTTAGGTACTAGAACGTCCATTGCTTAGTAGAGCTTTGACAATTTATACCATTGTGAATAACAACTAGTGTCCCATTCTCATCATCACTATTCAAAATCCTTCTGGCAACAGTGAAGAAGAAAAATACCATTCACTCATTCATAACACACTTTAAAGGCAGAGGAAGCATATAGTGACATTCACCAGAGGAAAGGAGTTTAAAGTACAGAGAGTGACAGATAACCCACAACACTCACATACCAGAAAGCTAGAAATGAAGTCAGCAGCAGTACTATCTTTTTTTCCTTCATACCAGGCCATGTTTCATTTTTAGCAGTGATTATCATTGTGAATGTAAAGGTTATAAAACTAAGCAAAATATTTCCTCTGTTTTCAAGAAATTGCAAAATACTACACATTCAGTGATTTATTATGAATTTAGAGATAAACTGGCTTTTTCCTTACAAAATGCTCCTTTGTAACAACCATCTTTTCAGTCTCTGACTTGCACACTGCCTAGTCAAAGTCTCAATCTTAAAAGCAAAAGAGATTATAAGAGAAAAAAAAGAAGAGTAAAAAATAACCAACTAACAGTTGTCCAAAGAATTAATTCTACACACTGTCCACAGACTAAAGCACTTCAGTAAAGTGACTGCTGAAGCACCTATCATATACACTGACTCACAATACATGTACTATACCGTAACGCCTTCTCCTCCTTAACTGATGCTGCATTTATTCTTGCATCAAGGAGATAAAATTGTTTTAAGCCTGAAACAATTTCTTTTCTAAGCAGGAAAAAGAATTCTAAAAGAAGCAAGAGAATACATTTACCTCCACATTTTCAGTGAACATCCCACTTTTCTCACCAAATGTCAAATACAGGTTTTTGAAGGAATGGTGCTTTACCAGGAAATAAGCTATAGTGGGATTTACAGTAGAGAAGCCTATTAGTTGTAACTTCCTGTGAGTATCTCTTTCCCTTCCTGCTTCTCCTACATCCCTTTCCCAAGCTAGTTTCTCCTTATTTTTTTTTTTTTTCCAGAGGAAAAAAGCTACTTCACAACACCCACGATTTGCACATTCATACCCTAATACATTTTTCCTAGTCTGTGTAAATCGAATTAAAAAATTCTTGAAACACTTGCACAAGTTGCACTCCTTATTTTTTAATAAACACAGGCTATCTGAGAAAACAACAATCACAGGAAATGCTTGTTTTCCACAGACTGAAACAAAACCATACAGAGGAAACATCTTGTGAAAGTAAGAGGGAAAAAAACCCCTCTATATAACTTGCACCTAAAATCAGGAGGTCTTATGCCGCTTGTCTCCAAAAAAGGAAGACAGAACAATTACTGTCATTGTGTTGAACCAGATTAGCAAACAAGATGGTAATATAGTAACCAATCAACAGCAACATCCCTTTCAAAATCCAGCAACATCTTAAGGGTGGATGGATTAAGATGCTCTTACTATATCCCTATATATATATATATATAT
>WBNH01001530.1:0-26138 GCA_013401255.1 Urocolius indicus | reverse complement strand
GCTTCACTCCATCATCTTTGTGGTGGTGTGCTGAACTTTCTCCAGCAGCTTCCTGTCCTTCTTGTACAGAAGGGCTCAGAACTGGATACAGCATCCCAGATGTGGTCTCCAGAGGGCAGAATAGAGAGGGGGCAGAACCTCTCTCAAACTATTGCTCAGAGCCCTTTTAATACACTCCAGGATGCCATTGACCCTCTTGGTCATGAGAGTACATTACTGGCTCATGCTCAGACTGCTGCTCACCAAGACCCCCAGGTCTCTTTCCTCGACACTAACAGTTCATTCCCCAGCCTGTACTGGTACATGGGATGATACTTTGCCAAATATGACTCTACACTTGCCCTTGTTGAATTTCATTAGATTTCTCCTTGCCCAACTCTCCAGCCTGTGCAGGTCTCATTGAATGGCAGCACAGCCTTCTGGTGTGTCAGCTCCTCCCTCCAGTTTAGTATTGTCAACAAACTTTCTGACAGTGTTCCCTCATCTGTTCCCTCATCAGGATCATTAATGAATATATTGAACAGTACCAGTCCCAGCACTGACGCCTGAGGGACTCCACTAGACACAAGCCTCCAACTAGACCCTGGCCCTTGGTCACAACTCTCTGCCTTCTTCCTTTCAACCAGTTAACAATGCACCTCACTGCCCAAGGATTTACGTACATCCAGATTGCTCAATTGATCCTTAATTCAGTCCTCATCAACCAAACAAAACTCTTTCTTTAACCTGACTTCCTCTGGAGTCTGGGGCTCCTGAGAACAGTCTCCAGCAGTACAGACAGAAGCAAAGAAGGCATTCAGTAACGCCGCCTTCTCTGTATCCTCTGTCACCCTAGTGTTGGAAGAGAAGATGTGGATTTGAAACGGACTGTAGAATGATAGATAAATTTAAACACTTAGTACAATGTTTACAAAGTGTGGGTATATACCAGGTTGGTCTCCAAATGCCTTCAAAGAAGATGTTGAAAATTTCTTCTGCGTTCCCAGCATCTTTCCTTGGTCCTGTTAAGTCTGAGGAAGCTGGAGAGATCTAGCACTGGAAAATATATCTAAATTACAACATACCTGCAGGCTTGTGTATTGATGTGGAAATCCGAGTTTTTTTCTTCTTCCAGCTGTAACATAGATTAGAATCCCACAATATGGCATAGTTAGCTTCTGATCATGAGCTATGTAACATGTGGTCCCCACAACTGGTACTGTGGTGACCAGNGAATAACTTTATTGTGGTGGCAGCAAAAGACATTTTTAGGTGAAGCTGACCACAACAGCAGAAGATTCATCATGTTGTTTTAAAATTAATCTTTTCTATGTAATTTTAGACTTCAGATGCTTGTATTTTACAATGTAATTACGTTTTGTAAAAACAAAGACCTTCTTACTTTTCATTAACTTGCCTCTATAAATATTTTGGAATTATATCTCTGCTTCCAAAAAGAAATTACATATTGAAATGAACACTTAGTCAACTTATGAGTTCAACAATTTGTTTTTGTTCTTTACTGGTTCTAAGTTGGTTTGCTTTATTTAATTGATTTTTAAAGTAACATAAGAATAGATATTTTAATATATCCACAGAATTAAGTTTGGTCAGGAAGTTATTTGTTCATTTTAAAACATCTAGTTTCTTCTAGATTCCAATCCTCTTAACATTCTCCCAGGGCAAAAAGAATTATGAAAGGCTACAAAAGATACCTCGGCCAAATCTACCAGTGACATAACCATAATCGAATTGGTGAGTGGAAGTCTACCATGATGTCAGGACTCCCATAAGTGAGGTCAGTATTTACAGAGTGTGGAGCTTGATCAAGTTTATAAAAACTATTGAGTCTTATTATACGATTCCTTTCATGTTCTGCCCTGCCCTGTGTCTTCCTAGAATAGCCAGGTGATTAGGGCACTAACCCCTGGTGTTGAAGCCCAAAATTCAATGAATACTTAATACAATTTGTACAAAATAGAGCTGCTCTAATAGTTGAGATTGAAAATATTCCATCAAGAGTAATGGATAGCCTTGAGGGCTTACTGGGGAAAGATTGAAACTGAAATCTTTATTCTAACTCCAGGAGAAGAGAGCCTGAACCTGGATCTCCTACCTTCAGAAAGATCCTCTTGTCTCTGGTCCTCTTGGTTATTATGATATGAATAATATAGTACTCCTGGAAAAATAAAAAAAGATAAAAAAATCTGTGTTTGCTGTAACAGATGTGTTCTCTCCTGCATGTTTTGACATCAATGAATTGACATTTTCCAACAAAAAATTATAAATAGAAAACTTGGGCACATTAAACTGGAATACTCCTCAGAATGGAAAAAATAGCATCACAAGGTAACTGCAAGGCAGACACCAAATTCTTCTGACATCTGCCTTCTCTAGTCTTGTGTAATGATGCAGCTGTCTACCTGCCAACAGTAAATTGATATTGCTTGTCTCATGATATATTTCTGTTGAAATATAGCCCTGTTTTACAATTGTTCTCAGTTGTTCATCTCTGACTTTGCTAGTTTTCTTTCCACTCCCCGAAATCATCCATTATTCTCTGTTTTGCTTCTGCATTGACCTTCACTAGTTGAGTGTCTTCTTTATTTCCTTCTCCATCAGGAAAGTTCCTGCTTTCCAAACCCAAGTCCTTTCTCTTCTTTATAAGTAATCTTTCTTTTTTTTTTTAATATAGTTAGTGACACTTCTGAAGTTTTGAGCCCAAAATGGAAGGAAATTATGTACTGGCAAAAGATATTCAAAGCTTTACCTGACGTGCTTCTAACATGTAGGTGATGTTTTTTTCTGGCTTTATGACATGGAATTCCTACCATCTTGAAATCTGCAGTTCATTGGACTCCTTGCTGTATAGGAAACTCTTTCTTGAATTGTTTAAAAGCATCCTGACAGCCTAAAAGTAATTATTTTCTGGGAACATCAGCTCTATTTAACTTATGTTCTTTTGATACTTCCCTCTTACTACTGATAAAGGTTGGAAATAGATAATAATTTTCACAAATATGTTAGAAAACACTGTGGGAGTGTTTTTGTGTTTTTTAGCAGCCCAAATAATTTTCTTATTAATGTTTAAGATTTTGTCACTTTTGCCATGAAATTGTATGTGTGTCATGTTTTTGCCATGATTGACAGAGGATTTTTGCCTCGAGCCAGCTGTTTGCTTACTGTGTGCCACAGGAAAAGCATTTGATATGGGCCTTGGCTATCACTTTTTCATTTGATGTGCACTCTCATATACTTGTGCACGTTACACAAAGAACAGAAGAGCTCACAGCAGCCCCAGAATGGCATCTGTTCTTTATAGTGAGATAAAGAAGCTGCAGAAGGTTTGTTGAAACTTGCTGATGCTTGTTGTCACTTAGCAGGAAGTGTTTAGGAGTTTGTGAAGAACAAAATTACAATTTGTCAAATGTTGCAAACCTCAGAGTGATTGCATACTATTTGATTTCATTCTTGCTATAAATAAGATTTCACTTTTTGGAATTGCAAAATGACCAACTTTCTGCTCAAAAAAATATTAGCATTTTAGTCTTTTTTCTTTTTTTTTATTCTTTCATAATCTAAAAAGTGAAGTTATCATTGCCTCAGTAACCCTTAGCATTCTTCTGTCAGCACACATTAAAGTGTGAAACCCAGACATTATTTAATCTTCTACAGGAGATCATGAAAAACTCTGCACAACATGAGTTTCACATATGGTGGTAGTGACTTCTAACATGTCCAGTAGTGACTCATCTTCCAGTCCTCCCTGAATTACTGAAAAGAATAAAGACCAAAGTAAGAATCTGGAATCAAAGAATATTTTTGTTTTATAGGAATAAAATCCTTCAAATCTTCTTCCATTTGGGCCTAGCATAATCTTTCATAAACACATATATATGTCATCTTTGTCTCTGACCTCATGGAATAAGACAAAATGTTTCTTGAATGGCTACAACTGTCAATGGAAAATGCCAAGTAAATACATTGTGAAAGCTGGCAGTGCTTTTGACTTTGGGAAAACATCACATGTCTTCAAATACGTTTAGGAAGGAAGTTCTGCAAATAAAGATGAATAGGTCATTATATATTTATGGTAAAGGGTGAATACTGTTTTAAGTAAACGTTGCTAAGCAGTAATGTTAATGTGATTCACATGTAGAAAATTAGTGTTTATTTTCTGTAGAAATATAAAACTAAAATCATTCAGTTATAAGGAAAAAGTAGGAGGTGAATCCTTTGAGAGTAGAACATGGAGAAAACAGGACTAAGGACACCTATACACATGTGTTTAAGAGTTGTGAGTTAAGGGTATAAACATGCCAGAAAAGCAATATTGTACTGGACATCTGAGAAAGTTTCTCTCAGAGATACCCTTATCTACTCCACAGAACTGGTAAAAAAGTCAAGAAATAGACGTCAAAATTTGGAGTTGTGAGCACAAGGCACTGTTTATTAATCATTGCATACATTTTCCAAGGAGCCTTCTCCTTTCTTGCATATTATTGAATAATTGGTGAGATTGGCAATTAAGCTAGACTGCTTGAGATATAAGCCAGATGCAGAAGACTCTTTTCTCAGGTTCATGCAAATGGTAACAGGCACTAGTGAGGCTTTTAACCCAGGGATAGATGATAAGGCACTCCCTGTGGTATTCGACCTGGAGGGTACCTTTTGCCAGGCAGTGCTAATGGGAGACCTGCAAGTTTCTAAGTGCTTCTTCTGAAGCCACCCTTGGTTACACTGAGTCATTCACCATTGCACTTAACAGCTAGATGTACTTGTTTTTTCTTTACTATCAAAATTAATGGGCTGGATGGAAGCAAAATCTGTCTCTGCATTACTGACCTGCTGAGTCTGCCTTAAATTGAGCTTTCATCAGAAATGGAATAAAGGTAATCAAAAGTTTTTTCCTTTCCTGAAACACAGAAAACAGGCATTCAGAACAAAAGAAATATTTAGAAAACCTTATTTTCCCTCTTCCTCTTCCCTGGAGTTTTCAGATACTTCTATGTTGCAAAGTCATTTTGGATCACACGTGTAAATTGAGTCCACCAGCATCTCTCAGTGCAGTTTAGAAGTGGAAATTGAGTAAAAACGACTCTGCACAATGTTTCTTTCTTACTAACCCTAGAACTAGCTACAGTAACTTTCCAGAGTAACTCAGCAAAAGTTATGTAGAGCAATTTGTCAAGAACTACTGGAGTTCTGTAGAAAACGCAGCAAAGGCCAGAGAACAGGAGACACAACATAGAAATACATTCAAAACTTTATCTTTTTTTTTTTTTTTTTTTTCCTGTTCTGCACAAGCTAGACAGGCTCATGGAAGTGCCAATAGAGACTGTAGATAGTAAGGAAGGATAGTGGGACAATAAGACATGTATGAAGTAAACGATAAAAAAAAAAGAAGGAAAAAAATTAAATTTTCTTTTATTTATTCAGAAGATTTGCTTAAAATATAAATATTTCAACATTCTCCTAATGTCAGATGATTTACAAAGGAACACATTAAGTCAGAACTGTAAGTAACATGAACAGTGAGTAAATGTTCTGCCTTGCACAGAAAAATAGCTTTAGTACAAGGTTGAGTACCTTGCTGGTATAAAGATGGACTGTCAAAAGCCTCCATGAAATGTATCTACTGTAATGAAGGGTTATCCTGTCACTGTTGAAGAACTCTATCTTCAAGCTGCTGTTTCAAGCTTGTTGCTTGTATTTAAATTCAGAAGTATTCCATGGAAGATTCTTTTTGAGTACAAAAGGTCAAACATGCAATATTTATACATTAAATAAACATTTTATTTACATTGTATTTTGAAGAGGAGTTCTATAAGCCACTAGGCTTTAAGTTCATTCTGTGACATGTCTTTTGGTGTTAGCACCTATCTCCTCTCCAAAAGATATTGAAATCTATAACCAAAGTAAAAGTAGAAATATACTTGAAAATTTCAAGGGTCTATAGAAAAAAAAATTGCCTTCAGGCAAGGATGTATGTCATGGAGTTTTGAAAATGTGGTAAATTGGAAAGAAAATGAAGGCAAGTGACTGCCCAGACCTGAGTCATGTCGACATAAACCATTTCTGACTAAACTCAACACTCCCTCAAGCCAATATGAACCATTTTTAGGTTGCCGTAAACTTGTCCTTTGGCAATGAGCTAAATCAAGATAAGACATATCATGAAAGTAAAGGAACTGAGGCAAAAAGTCTGAGCCAAGTCTGTATGATAGCAGGGATATTTGCAGTTTAGAATTCATTTTCCTTTGAGTTTATGCTTCTTGAATCATTCGTGAAATTTAGAGAGTGCCAAACTTTGCTTTACAGTTGAGATTGTGCCATGGGAGCTAGACCAAAAGTGATAGAGATTCACAAAAGTCATTATAATGTGTGTGCTTGTTTTTCTTCACAACTGTAGAAACTGGCTTGCTGGAAGGTAAGGTGACATAATTTTAACAATAGTTAAAAGAATATGGCTCAGAAAATGTGCACCCAAACCTGCTTAATGACTGAAGTACAACCAGTAGCTGTTCAGAAACTAATGAGATATACACAGCATACAATACTTGTACCTTGAGGATGCTAGCAGCTTATTAGTTTTCTTTAGAGTGTTAGTCTTACTAACTGCATGGAGTTATATGCCTAACATGGAACTTAATAGAAGTTTTGTGTCTGCATTGGGATATGTTTTTAAGAGTTGAAAGCATTTATATATGTTATATAAACTGTACACAGATGCATTTAGAATCCATCCCTGGAAAAACTGAAGTGATGTGTTAAGGTTGTTCAGTTTGCCAAATATTACTGAAGTACTTTTATTAGAAGAGAAATGTATAATCTTATTTGTCTTGGCCAAGAATTGCTGCACAGGTTTTGCAGTCTTTCCAGGAGGCAGATTGCCTCTATCCTAAAAAATTAATTTTTTAAATTAAAAGTAACTGAAGTCAGAAGACTTGCATGGAAATAAAGAAGTCTCAAAGTGGGAGTAATTTTTTTTTTACACTGTGTTGTTTACAAAATCCAGGTTTTTTCCACTAAAAAATATTTTTTTTTAATAAATCTTCCAATTTAAAACTGTGAAGATGCTATTACAATGAGGGTTATCTGTTTACTTGTCAAAAATGTTGCTATTTTTTTCTTGCAGATTCAGTTATAAAATAAAATTGATTAATATTAGACAATATATTTTAATGATTTAGAAACTTACTAGATGGCACAGTAATCAATATTAAACTCTTATAAAAAAAAATTCAGAACATAATAAAAAAGGAACTAATACTTTACCTAAAGTAAGTTAGAAGTATACTTACAGTATTTTCTGGTACCTCTGAAATCCTTTGCCATTGTAGTATCGTTGCTCATTTTGATCCTTTCTCTTTCTTCAGTTTCTGATAATGCACAAAGTGCTGTTATCTTCATATTGCAAAATTTACCTTGCTCAAGTTCACACTGACTATGTTTTATCAAACTTCTACAGCTTGGGTGGTGCCTTCAGGGAGTGGACTGTGTGGGTGATGGATGAGTTGTGAGGTATCTGTAGAGAAGACACAACAAGTTATTAACTGACAGCCAAGGCAGAGGGTGAATATTCTTTAATGAAGTGTCCCCATCTTAGAACCATCTTAGAGGTGGTGATTGCAGCTAATGATAATTTGAAGTGGAATGTACTCAAATAAAACATCTTGCAGATGACTAAATTTTTTAATGAAGTAGTAAGGAGTCAAGAGGATTAAGGATAGAAACTAACATTCATTGTCAAGGATGGAGAGAAATGTTCTACCAGGATTAGCTTCAGAAAATGCTGGCAGTCGAGAGAAGGCAGAAAGCAAGAACCAAAAGTAAAGAGTATCAATGTTTTCACCAAATAAGTAGATTCTTGGATTTTCAACATTGACTAGGCAAGCAATATGCTTGAGGGGGAAAGGAAAATAATTTATCAGTATTTTTTAACAAACTTCTAGATTGAGATTGCCCTTGCTTCAATTGTGCAACCCCCATTAACCTCAGTTATGCTGTGGGCTGAGAGCAGGCCAGTGTCTAACCTATTCCTGTCACCACAGAGTGGCAATGCTGTTAGGAACTGTTTCATTCAAGGGTCTGTCAGTATTTCTTATGGTCTATAAAACACACTCCACTGCAGGTTGATATACAGTCTACTTCCTAAGGAGTCATTACTATCTGTCACTTCAATGATCTGATAATGGGGGTGTATCACTTATGTGTGCAATGGATCTGAAAGAAACAGGTCTATTGAAATTGCATCATGTCTGAGGAAAATGGCAGAGAATCAGTGGGAGTGTCTCTACGCTCCTCGAGATCCTTGGGGGCCATTATAACGCGAGAAGTATATTAACAGTCTTCAAATGGGAAAGACTGTTATAATCTCCTTCATTAATCACAGAAAAAATCAAACATGTCAAATCTGAACACCACATTGTCTAGACAATGGTAGGTACAATTCAGATTCTTTTTCCTCACTTTTACTAAAGGTTAAATGATTCCTGCATGTCCATTTCAAAGCTGTATGAACTCGGTGTTTTTCCAGTTGGATTTGATTCATGGGCTTTGCCTCAGACTCTTTTCATTTACATATCAGCTAGGTTTTTGGGCTGTTTCTATGCATATATGAGAGTTATGCATAGTGTGGGTGAGCTAAGGACAGAGCAACAAATCTTAACTCAGAGTTCCCTGGCTGCCCTTAAAGCACTAGTGTTGTTTTAACATCTTTTCCTATTTCATGAGCATGCAGCCATAGACATAAATATAAATATGCCTGTCTCTGATAATTTAAAATCCTAACAGGTGTGGCAATCCTTGCCAAGATAGTTATGAGCTGGTCAGTATATATTGCTTGCTCTTGGAAGTGGTACATTAGAGAACGCTCGGCTGTATTACTGCTTTATAAATAGATGGATCTGGCATTTCTGCAGAGGATAAGAAAGTAATAAACGGATAAAAGTAAGTATAGATCACGTTTCAGAGTCTTGTAGACGAAATGAATTGATTCCACAACATGTTCATTCCTGTCATTAGCTTTTCAGATCTTTTGTATTGTTTTAAGTTCGATAGGAGCAGTAGAGAGAAGAAAGATGTTCTAGCACTGTGGGTGCTAGTGCTAGACCTCAGAGACCTCAGATCAGATTCCTTTTCTGCATAGACTTCCTGTATGACCTTGAACAAGTTTTTTAGTCTGGCTGATGTCCAAAAAAGCACTTAGGAACCTAAGGTGTAACTGAAGCTTTAGGTGTCTTTGTTCAGGGGTGTGTTCCATGAAAACTCATCCCACTTAGGTGCCCAAGAGGACATGAATGCAATGGCTTTGGCTAGGAAAGAAAAGATATACAAAGATTGTTTAAATGTGTTCAAAGGCATCACCATCCTCAGATGGGCTGAGAATAGAAGCAGTTATATCCCTGAAGGTCCTGGTCTACTAGATGTCATCAGAGTGCCTGGCATTTGCAAAAAGTATTGAGTTCAGTACAAATTGTAGTTGTTTTGGTAATAAGTATATATATATATTTCAAGCTTGGAAGGAGAAAGATTTTTGTCCACCTCTTGTACAACCTCATAGTAGATATAATACTATAAGAAGTGGGAGGAAATGGCTCATAGGCTATTTTTGGTATGTGGCATTTAAAATTTACTACCTCTTACTATGGTCTACTCAGGGGTAAGAGAACTGATGTAGAAGCTGGGTTGTTGTGCAGGAAGGACAATTGAGGTTCACAAGAGGAGAAATCACACATGTAGGACATAAGACGTATGACAGCAAAGCCCATGGTTAGAAGACAGAGTTATTGCTTCTGCTTTTTGCTTCCACAGAAAATGTTTGCACACTTTACCCAATCATTGTAGTGTAATGAGGGGAAACTCTCCTTGAACCAAGGTGCTGACACGTTCTGTGTTTACAGAGAAACATCAGAGAGCGGAATTTGAGGTAGAGGAAAGCAAGGTCTTACAGCCCTTTTCTGTGATTTTGGAGAGATGGAAAAGCATCCATTGCCAGAGATAACCTATTGGACTGTTAGTATTCAATTATAACTCTTACTAGGTTTACTAAGTGTACTTCTTTACCTTCTCTACCCATTCTGAGGTGAACTTTAGAAAGTGTATTCCTGAGTTCATGTTTGGTCTATGTCTATTGCTTATTCGTGTACCAGAGCCCTCAGCTCTTCTCTCCCAAGACCACAGACTATTTGCTATGATCTAGCAAAACCTTGTTTGAACTACTCTCTGTTCTATCTTGCACTATGTCCTTCTTCTCTTTCCCTCGCTATTAGTTTGCTGATTAAGAAAAATTTTTAAAGTCTGAGACATGAGTTTAAATTCTTTAGATTTAGGAGGGCTTGAAGTCTAAACCTTCCACTTTCCAAGTAGATTTGTTCCAAACATTTATCTGCTGTCATCCTGCTGTGGCTCTCTGTTACCTTTGTAAAAATTCACATTTCTATATCTGAGCATTTACTTTAAGTATCTTAGTTTGTTCACAGATTTTCAGCTCTGAACCTGCACAAATACCAAACTCATAGATATCTTTACATAGGATAGGTAGGATTTTAGAAAACCTTCAAATTTAGTGTTTTATATTGACTGCTGTAATTCCTTTTCTAAAAGCTGTATCTGCTTTTCTTTACATCAAGAATCTGATTCTGGAAACTATCTACCATATCTGGGCGCTGAGTTTTGGTTATAGTATACTGTCTCTGAGGTTTTGGTTTGTAAAATGAAGACAGAATAACAGCAACTATGTGACTGTATTTTAATGTAAGATAATATAATTTAAGAACTATTTACTGCTTGAATACCAGAGTAACAGGAGCCATATAAAAAGGGAAGACAGCCCATTTACATTGAGTTTAATTTACCTTACACTGCAAAATAAAAGCCATTTCCCTCTCTTCCCAGATATTTCTTGCATTCATAGAAATCAGTCAAGGATCTGGTGTACAGCAGAGTGTCTGTTTGCTACATGAGCATTACAGGTGATCTCCAACGGATAACTTGGTCTGAGAAGATTTTTGAAAAGTTCTTTCAGGCCACAATATTTTAAAATGCTCTTATCTCCCCTATACTACCATTTTCTTATCACATGGTGTGTCCCTTTATTGGGACACATTATGATACATCTACATTGGAGTGATTGCAGCTTGTGTGCAGACACTTGCATCAACTGATTGTAATGTACCTGCAAGCAGTATGGGACCGAGCATGAATTTCACTATCTGGGTTTACAAAGTTTATAAAGCTTTCTGACTACATTTTGCATCTGGTCTTGTACTCCAGAATGCTGTAGCTGCACTTACAATAAGCTTATGAGACGTGACTGGCTATCTTTGCATGAGGCTTAGCTACTGTGGTTGCTTCAGACTGTTACATACCATTTGATGTGAGTCCTTTTTAAGTGGGCTTTTGGTTGGTCCCTTCCAGACCAAGAGTAAACAAAAGAAATAGTTAGGTTTGGTTTGGTTTTGATTTTTATTTTTTCCCATACCACGTAATAAAGAGAGTTCTTTGGTTAAAAATTATAAAGCAAAAACACATCACACATTTCAATAACATACTTGTCCATAGTAGTATAACTTATATACACAGATAGGCTTTGAAATTAGACTGGGCAAAAGATCAGGAAATGATCTGTAGAGAACAAGCTTGTACTGATAAGAATGTATCATCTAATAGATATTTTCTATTTCTGATGTCCATGAAACACAATTTCAAGACACAAGTACCAGTATTTCAGAACCACTGGGCAAATATGATCAAAGTGAAATATATTTCATCATGGGTATCAGTGTATTAAGGTGATTTTAAGATTAAATCACTTAACAAAACAGAAACTAATTTCCTTACATATTGTATTCCAGCCAAAATGTTATAGTCTTGGGTCAAGATATCAAATATTATTAGACTTACGGGGATTTTGGAATGAAGGCTGGTAAATGTGGAGCATTCTTTGTATTTCTCCTTATTTTCAAAGAGATTCTTTTGTATATGAAAATATGTATGCATAATTTACATCTATTCTTGGTGGAGTGTTTATTTTGATTTGGAGATAAAATATTCTCAAATCAACACAAAAATTTCTGAAACCTTATTTCTCATCATTTTGGATTGCTTGTATATTCATAATATTACAGAAAGCATGAGAAGTGAGACTTAGCAAAAATGTGACTGGATTGCTCTGTCTGTTAATTCTTTCTGCTACAGCTAAGAAAGGGTTGGGAACAATGTGTTAAACATACTTCATCTATATGAAAGCAACTGCACAATAGATATCAGCCTCAGTGCAAGTTCTTTATGTGCAGTTATACTCAACAGAGAGAGAAGCATATTTGCAGGCGGCTTGGATATTCTGACCAATTTTAAGCAACACTGCTAACTAATGGGTTGTTGTCTAAAATCTCTGTTTAAGTGGAGAATTTAAATCTGTTCAGACAACTGGTCAGATGCAACACGCAAATTCAGATTTCTCTGAAGCAAGTGGAAGCCTAACTGATGTGAGTACGTGTCATAATGATTATACAAACATAAGGTTATGCCTTCATATAAACACAGAATGGTAGGAATTGGAAGGGATCTTTAAAGATCACCTAATGCATCTTTTAAAGCAGGTCCATCTAGATCAAGTCACAGAAGAATATGTCCAGATGGGTTTTTAAAACCTCCAGAGGAGACTCCACATCCTCTCTGGGCAGCCTGTTCCGCTACTCCATCACCCTCTCAGTGAAATAGTTTTTCCCTATGTTCAAATGAAACTTTTTGTGTTCCAGTTTCTTTCCATTACCTCTTATCCTGTCACTAGATATAACAGAAAAAAAAAAAAAAAAAGAAGGGATACCCCAGCATCCTGACATCCACAATTTAGGTATTTGTAAATATTAATGAGGTACCTCCTCAGTCTCCTCTTCTCCAGACTAAATAGCCCCAGTTCCCAAAGCCTTTCCTCATAAGGAAGATGCTCCAGTCCCCTCAACATCTTGGTGGCCCTGTGCTGGACTCCTTCCAGCAGTTCCCTGTCCTTGAGCTGGAAAGCTCAGAATTGGACACAGGACTCCAGATGAGGCCTCACCAGGGCAGAGAAGAGGGGGAGCAGAACCTCCCTTGACCTGCTGGCCACACTCTTCTTGATGCATCTGAGAACGCTATTTGCCTTCTTGTCCATGAGGGCACATTGCTGGCTCATGGTTAGTTTATGGTCAACCAGGGCTCTCAGGTCTCTCTCTGCAGAGCTGCTCTTCAGCAAGTCAGTCCCCAGCCTGTACTGGTGTATGAGGTTTTTCCTCCTCAGATGCAGGACTCTGCATTTGCCCTTGTTGAACCTCATGAGGTTCCTCTCTGCCCAACTCTCAGACTGATCCAGATCCTGCTGAATGACAGCACAGCCTGTGGTGAATTGGCTAGTCCTCCCAGTTTGGTGTCATCAGCCAACTTGCTGAGGGTACACTCTGTCCCCTCATCCAGGTTGTTGATGAAGATGTTGAACAAGACTGGCTCCAGAATGATTCCCTGTGGAACTCCACTGGGTACAGGCCTCCAACTCGATTCTTTGCCATTGGGTTCTGTCATTCTGCTAGTTCTCAATCCGTCTCACTGTCCATTCATCCAAGCCGCACTGCCTGAGCTTTCTGATGAAGATGTTATGGGAGACAGTGTTAAAAGCCTTGCTGCAGTCAAGAGAGATGACATCCGCTACTCTCCCCTCATCTAGCCAGCTGGTTATGCACTCATAGATGGCTATCAGGCTGGTCAAGCAGGATTTCCCCTTGGTGAATCCCTGCTGACTCCTCTGACAACCATCTTTTCCTTTATATGTTTATTAGCAACATTAACGACAAGTTGTTCCATCATCTTTCCAGGGATGGAGGTGGGGCTGTCTGGTCTGTAGTTTCCTGAGTCATTCTTCTTGGCCTTTTTGAAGACTGAAGTGTCATTGGCCTTTCTTCAGTCCTCAGGCACTTCACCTGTCCTTCATTAATGTGCAAAAATGATTATACCTTAAAGATATACTTTCCTCTGTAGCTTCTTCTAAGATGATCTCATCTTATACTAGAGATGAGATTAAACCTGGCCTTGGAATAGAGATTTGCAACAGATCTTCAGCTGGTGCAAACCATGGTGAGGATCCATTTGAAAGCACTGGAGTGATGCTACTTACCTTGGCTGAGGGTCTGTTCCATCTGTTGTTGTTTAACTGTAGACAGAATGACATCTCTTTGTTTGACAGCTACCAGAGAGATAATCATAGCAGGCATATCTCTCTCTGGAGATGGATCTGTGCCCAGGTTATCAGTATTCAGATATATCATCAGATTAACTTTATGCTTGGAAGCTTGGAGTTGTATTCTGTAGATTTTCCCCTCCAGTATTGTACAAGTTGAGATTTAAAAAAAAAAAAAACAAACTTTAAAAATAGATTAATTTGTTTTGAGGCTAATTTAATCCTTGAACTTTTTGATTCCTGCTTTCAATAATTCACATTTAAAACAAAGTGAATCATTAGCCTGATCTCAGCTGTGTTGAGATATGTTACTTTTTTTAGCAGTGATTGCAATTATTTCTGTTGTGTGGTCACAATGGTTAGATCCTGTGCTCCAAATTATTGATCCAATTGGACCACAATTCCTCTCTGAGTTTTCAAAATGGTTTTTCAGTTTTACATGCAGATATGCTACTGCCAGCAAAGCCTTTTCAAGGCTACTGGCATTTAAGTGATTCCAATGTGGGACAGAATTTCAAACTGTTTCTTTGTTCTTGCTCTCTTTCTGTACTTATCTATGAAACCTTCTTGCATGGGCAAAAATATATTAGTAGTAACCAGAAAGCTTTTTTTCATTTTGCTTCTTGAGTTGCTCCAGGCAGATTTTTGAGAACTTAAACAAAAGCTGTGATAGAAGCATCTTCCAGTCTTCTCTGAGGTCCAAAGAACAGAACAAAAAAACCAAAAAGTTCTTCCAGGAGTCTTACATTTCCTCATCCCTTGGGCAAAACTTACCAGTCTTTCTCCTCCATCCTTCTCCAGCAATCCACCTTGTGCACCGTAGGCCTCTCAGATGACCCCATTGAGTCCTGACCTGTTGAGAGCAATGCCATTCAAAGTGGTCACTGAGCCTTTTTCCCCTAAGGGAGCTGCTGGGAAATAACACCGTGTGCAGTGCTTTAGATAACTGTCCTGAACAGTCAGTGTATGTCTAAGTTGAGTAAGCTCATATGTCTTAATAGTCCTTGTTTGCACGACATTGATATTCCTCCCTTCAGTGTGAATCCATCACAATCAAACAGTATTGTTCTCATGACAAAAGTTATCAGCTGGGAAAGCAGAGACAGACATGAGATCTGTTCATATAGTGCATATGTATTTTTAGTTGGCATGGCACTTAAAAACTCTTTTGTGATATTTTACAAATTCTTTCATGATAAAATATGAAGTTACTTTATTACATGAGGAGTAATAATGTGCATATAATTTTATTGTCCTAAATGTTATTTACTCCAGTTCTCTTTTATGCAGGATTACAATAACAAATAAGGACTTAGATCAGGAAAATTAAGGAGATGTTAAAAATGTTTTGTAGCCACAATTTTGCCCATAAAAGTCAGAATGCTTTGGTTTGATTTCTAAAGAATTATTGAAATTTGTGATTTCAAGAACTGACACCTGAACCTGTGTGCCTCTGTGGTTCAGATGATGCAGGAAAGGGCTGATGTTGCTTCCCGAAGTTGTAGCTCTTGGATTTTTTTTCAGAACCTTCCTATTTGGAACTGGTCTATCTCAGCATCAGGGGAAATCTGCAGTCTGGATTTGGCTTGACAAAATTATAAGAAACAAGGTCTTGCTCCTTCTGTAAATTCCATGGACATTTCAAGGAGAAGGCTTGTTTTTCTTTTGGGAATATGTGGAATTTTGGGATTCTAAGGATATTTCTAATTCATCTGAGAATGCTTAAAAATTAGTCTTTTTTCTTCTTTATGTTACCATTTTGCTACAGTTGCTGGCAGCTGAAGTAACCATATTTCTTTATATGTTAGATTGTCAATGTTTGGCCTTTGTGATTAACTGTAAAAACTGGACATTTTTAGAGGAAAGGATCTAATCACTCCCTGAAACTCTCTTTTCAAATTCTTGAGGTATTTCTGATTAAAATATTAAAAAAACTTTTTTCAAAGAATGTTGTAAAAAGGAAGACATAAGCATTTTGTCTGTGAAAGCACAAACATAAAATGGAAAGTAATTTAGCACTTGCAAACCAAGGGGAAAGATAACATTCCTGTATTAAAGAAACAATCACTGATATTTCTTTCAATCTCTGTTCTTGACAGATGTAGAGTTGAAATATTGTTCAGTGGAAAAAAAAAGGAGGAGTCTGAAGAGACAGAATAATTCTACAATGTCATGCAGAGGTAATGAAGCCTTAGAGAAGCTCATATGTCTATCTTTTGCTAGTGCTGTTATGTGGGTCCTGTCTCTCTGGCTATGCTTGTGCTGCAGAACAAGCCTTGTTTGGAGAGCGGGCAACTCAATATACAAGGGAGCTTGCTGAACCCAGCCCAAATCTAATCCCATTACAATTCTCCTTTAGCCTTTGTCTCCAAGTTTCTAGAACAACTGGGAGGATAATGTAGAAGTTATGGATTTAGTCTGTTATGCTCACAGAAAGAACTCCTTAAAGATGCACCAGTGTTTGCACTAGTTCCCCTTTCACTAAATAGAGATGCCTATATGAACTTCCTTGACTCAAGAAGCCTTCAGTCAGGATTTTAAAGTTGTCATCACTGACAATAATCAGTAAAAATCTCAACCCCTAGTATTCACTACATTACTCTCATGGTCAAATAGGTAAATAGGTAATTAGGCTCTTTTTTTTTTTTTCCCACCTTCCAGTCTCAATTCACTCTTTCACGTCAGTGTCTAAAAACATTATTGAATCTCCTTTAATCTAATGAAAAAATCATGCTTGTTTTCTCAGCAAGAAGAAAACCAACCAAAAGGCTTATCTATTTATTTATAACTTTTCCATCTACAAGATTCTTTTTGGCAATATGATCAACTGCTATCCTGATATAATTGTAGGAAATATTTATAATTCTGTTAAATGAGACTGATTAATCTTGACTTGCTTTTTGCTAAATTTTCTATAGTTAGTTGACGGACTTTGGAAGGTAATAGCTACTACTAGTTAATTCATAATACACTTGTATCATTTGACTGTTGATTTGAATTTTGAGATTGAGTTTTCTCTGCTTTTCTATGTCTTGTATCAAACATTTGAACTCATATGACACAGATGGAAGAAAATTCAAGAGGATCAGTATGAAGAGGTGTTCTTGAACTCATTTGCTTCTCCTTGTTTTGATAGAGGGAAGATGTAACCTGTAGTTGTATCACCACACTTCTCCACACTGCAGTGAAGATGGGAAAACTCCAAGTCTGTGCTTGAATTGTGAGTTGAGGATGGCTTCAAAGTTGCATATAAATCTTCATTTCCTTTCTTGGTATGTGCAGAGCTTGAGCTTGCAAATGCAATGTGCTGTGGCTGAAGGGCAGTTTTCCAAACCCTGCTTGGCACCTAGACACGGATGGGAGCTGCACACTGCTAGACATGTTTATCCAGTTGTTCATGTCCTATTTACAACTCAGGCACCTGTTTAAGATGGAGACAAGATGTTTTTATATATGCTTTAGGTACCACTCTGTTTTTCAGCTCAGTGGATTGCCCCTCTGATGGGTTGCTTTTGCAAATACAATGTTTTGATATTGATAGTGTATCATCAATGGCAGGTTGAGTCAATTCAGTAGATTTTTTTTAAAAGTTTCTATAAGAAGAGGAAGGAAAGCTGTGATTTTTTTTTTTTGTCATTCAGTTAAGAAAAAATTGCATTGATTTCTTGGTAATGTATAATAAAGTGTTGAAATGGAGTATCTAAATGTTGCTTGCAGTATTTTGATATATCCAGTATGTTTCTATCTGCTATCAAAATGAATGGTACTATACTGTTATCTAGATGGTATAAGCTGAAATTTCTTTCTCTCTCTCAGAGTCTATCCTAACTGCAACTAGAATGTTTTTCTTTCTATGGCACCTGAATTAGCTCAGCTTTCTGTTTTACTTGGATCAAGGGTACTAATGGTTTTAAACATCATGATTCATGTCTGGACTTTATAAAATAATATTCTCAGGCTTCAAGCTTTGTTTCTTTGTTTGTTTTTTTTTTTTTTTATGTTTTTTTTCTTTTTTTGTTTTTTTTTTTTTTCAGTTTATTTTCTTTTGTTTTCCCATAGGAAAGTTACACAGTATAGCTTCACTAATGCTATATATCTGTTCTCAAATCTAGTTATGGATACAGCAGCCATATTTTCCAATTAAAAGTACAAAACATATATGGAAGAACACTTTTTCAAGTTATCACATCTGATTTTGTTGAGAAATTGTAATTTCCCTGTTGACATCATCACAGTTATGGGAAATACAGGTAGAAACCTGAATAGATTCACTGTACTTCATTTTATCTGAATTTTCAATTCACGTTCAGCTCTCTCAAAATGTAAATGCAGTTCTCCTCCTTGCCTGCATAAAAAAAATAAACCAGCATTTCTTGTTTTCTGCACGAGTCTAAGCCTGGTATATATTTTTCATGCCCCTCTGCAAAGTAACACTAATTATATTTATCACCATCTGTGATGATTCTGTATCATAAGTAAATTCATCAGATAATGTCAATACATCTGTCTTGGGACATCACATAATTACCAGGTGATAATTATTGCTGGTCATTGAAAGGGTCATATCAAAGCATACCAAGAATAAAATATCCTGTACTTTTGCAAATTTTTCTCAGTGCAGTGTTCTCGTAGTAATTCATAACATCATTCTAATTCCTCACAGCTATCCTTCCCACCTTACTTAATACAAATGACATGACAATCAATGTCACACATTCTTTCTTCACGGATTATTATTTTAGTTAATTCCACATGTTGTGTCCTCAGCAGTATCTGAAGACTATGTCTTGCTGTTCCCAACAGATGAAAGCTTGAGTGTGTGGAAAACATTGACTATTAGTCAGATACACAAATATTTTCCTTTTTTTTTAGTTTTAAAAAGGAAACAAAAGAAATAGAAGAATAAAGACACATCCTATTTATCATGAGGGGCTGCTGGAAAGGCAAATAAATGTTCATCATTCTCACTTATGCATTTGTTAAAACTAGTTTTGCAGTAGTCTCACTCATTTAGAGGTGAAATTGTACTGAATATGGACTTTTTGCATTGTGCATAATTCATAGTACATGTGATCAGGCAGAATCTTGTACATTTATACCAGAAAAAACTGAGGCTATGCAAACCACTAGAGAGAAGAGGAGTGTTACTGCGTATGATTGAAGCCAGCATGTAAATTCTCTTCAAGGAATTTTGTTGGTTGGTGTCAGAGGACCACGAAGGTGGATTCCAGCCACCATTCCTACCTCTCTGCAGACCTCTGCCAATTCAGTCTTCACTAAACCTGGTCTGAGCTACTCTGTTTTCTTGCTTTATGTTTGAGTATAATAATCTCCAAGGTTTTATTTTGCGTAGTAGAGCACAGTGTGTAGGGTATTGGAGTTAATGTAATGGACAGTGTGAAAGTATTAGATGTAAACCAAGACTAGAACGAGATAGATGTCACCCTCAGGATGGATTGCATGAGATCTTCTCTTTTGCAGAACAAAAAATATCAATGAACCTGTTGAAGTGTACTTCCTGCAGTGTGATGGAACTGGGAGTTTAAATAAGGTTCCCCACATTAATTCTTCATGAATGACTTGGAAAGCTCCAATGGGTGAAAAAATTAATTTTAAAGGGAAGAACACTACCAATGAAACCATTCTGGTTTTGTAGAAATCAAATGGACTACACCTAGAAATTGAAATGGGTGAAAAAAATTTAAAATTTTATTTTATATCTTGGAAGAGTTTATGGTATGTTCAGAAAATGGGAAACTTGACCTTTTTTATTATCGGTTGTTTTTTTGGTCATCCTTTGATCAGCAAATGGCCCTCTGTCAGAGACATCTTTCATTGTTTAACACTTTTAAATTTATAAAATGAAAACTATGGTTTTTGTACATCCTCCTCTTCAAAGTGCCAATGGCAAAAATACAAATATGTGCAAATGTTCTGTTATTGGTGCCTGTCTCTTTCAGGCCCAGTGCACCGAGTGCACCTAGTGCACTTAATGCCTAACAACATCCAGGGACAAGCACTGTACCCCAAAAATCTGCCTTTATAGACTGAAAATGTCATTGTCTTACTCTCAATTCTTGGAGTCTAGGTTTGGGAAAGTTATTTAGGTTTGTATCAGATTTTTGGGGGTTGTTTTTTTTGGTGTTGATGTCTTTTTAACTATTTTTCTCAGACTCATCTCTGATGTAATGCATCACTAGGTATGTGAAGATGTGGAGGAGGTATGATGCTTGTTACAGAGAGGAAAAAAACATCACCAGTTTGGTCAGATTTTTCTCCTGTGGAAATCTACACTTGTCTGAGTATGAGAGGTCTATAAAGGATTTGGGACTTGGTCTTGTATATCCATAATCTCAACATTTTGCTCTAGTTTGTAGCTAGCAGTTAGCAGCACACACTTCTCTGTCTGAGCTGATTTTAGACAATGTTCATTGCATAAACTCAGATTTCCAATGAACTTCTCTTGTAATGATCTTTCATTTGTGAAGCTCTGCTGTTAAATTAACTGATGACAATGTCATGTAGAATTGGAGTGAAGATTAATATATCCCACATGGATTAAATTTTCTCATTTTTCGGACTGGAATACTCATGCAGTACTAAGCACTCCCTTGGCAACAGAGCCACCGCTCAGTTAATGACACAGCACAGAACGACAGCTTAGTGCTTCCAAAATCCTTTCCATTGCCCTTCCTTCCTTCCTTCCTTCCTTCCTTCCTTCCTTCCTTCCTTCCTTCCTTCCTTCCTTCTCCTTTCTCTCCAGCTGGAGCTTTATATTGCATAGTAATATATCACAAGCTGAAGACTAAAATTCTTCACTCTTATTCAAGGAACTCTAAAGCTTTTTCAATAATTTCTGCTTGAAATGTTGATATCTGCATTAATTTTCTTTCACGTTTCTACCTTGCTACTTCTTGTAACTTCCCCTTATGTCACGCTCTGTCAGTGTGATGACAGGTCCCAGTGCTCAAAGCATCAACCAACACCTGATACACCCACATCTGGGAAAATTCCTCAAACAGCAGCTGCAATTCTTGACCTAAACTGGGACCCTCAGAACCAAACCACAGGGAGCAGCATACTGGAGGCACTCTTCTTTCAAGTCATTCACACATCAAACCATTGTTTATAAGAGAAGAGAAATTCTTGATTATATTTTTCTCTTTGCCTCATGATCATCTGTCCTCAAAACATTTCATATTGGTAGATTTCAGCTTTCATAATTCACTGGCATTTAAATTTGTCAAAATGAAAATTAATATCTTAGTGGCATTATGGGGCATAAGTATTTGAAGCATAGAAGCAGGGATATTTGGAATGGAATCCAAGGAAATATAATATTTAAAAATGTGCAGTGACTTGTATACATAAATACATAGAAATATATTTCTAAAATTATGTTTGGTAATTGCTCCCAGAATTATTTATATATGGACTTTCAAATTACAGGAAATAGAGATGGCATTTCATATAAGTAAATGAATGAACAAAACAAACATTGCTTTACAGAATCTGGTCCAAAATGTGACAACTATCATGATACAGCTTTTAAACTTCCTTTCCTAATTATGTGATTTTTGGTTTCACTTTTCACAGAAGATATGTTCTCTTATTAAGTGTGAAAAAAACAGCTTATTTGAACAATGAGTCCCTGTAGAACAGATGACTGTATGGAGAGGACCTTTTTTTCCCCATCTTTTAGTATAGCTTACAACTGATCTCTTATTTGACAGTCTGCATGGAGTTACATACAGAGGATGCTTATAATGGCTCTGAGTGACTAACTAAAAACATTAACATGACCATAATTTTGTTCAAAAGGCAAGGAGAAGTGAGGAGAGAAATGAAAGTGTAGAATTATGGGCAAAATAGCAGTGCATTTGTTTATCGCTTTTGCTGAACATCATTCTTCCTGCACACCTCAATATTACTTCCTATTCCACTTCAAGTAACCCTATAATCCCTCACTTCCTTTTTTCTTACCTTTTTAAAATTACTGTTGTTCCCTTAAGGACCAAAGTGTTTGCAGATGCTTCCTCCAGTCTTCTGGGGAAAAAATAAGAAAAAAGAGCTTCAGTTTACTAAGGTTTAGATTTATCTTAGGGTTTATATTCAAGGGGAAGGATTAAAAAAAAAAAAAAAGTGCTGCATGCTCTTTGAAATTTAGAGTACTTGAAAGAATGTAAAAGTTTTGATGTCAAGTATGTAAAAGGCAAAAAATGCTGAAAATATGTTTTCTGATCTCATTTTGAGCATTAACATTATGGTACAAGATTTAGTTACACAGTTGCCTACACTCACTTTAACGAATGCAATTCCAGAAAGAATTAGTAGGTCATCATCACTCTTGGGAGAAGGACACTGAACAGATCTAAACATCACTGCTGGGCTTTAAAGGGTGAATAAAAACAGAGGGCACAAGAGTTCTGTTCTTTTTATAATACCTCTTTTTCTTTTTTTCTAAATCTACCTAGTTTTACTGCCAATTCATGGCTGAGCTAAATCTGAACCTTTACTTGTGTATGTATGAATGGAAGATGTTTTACTCAAGGTAGATTCTGGGATGTGGGGATAAAGGGTTCATGCAAAGGGCATCTTCTTCATTGCCAAATTTCACATTGTTATTCCAAAGTATGAGGCACAGAAGTTTCAGTAAATCATTATCCTGTCTCCTTTGCTGTTCTATATTTTACATTTTCCATTGTAATTCCTTTCATTTATGTGATGGAAATTTTTCTGTTGTTGTTCCAACTTAATGGCTGGCATTCCTTTTCCTACCTTTTATTACTCTTTGGTTCTTTTCCTATGTGATATCACAGGCCCTCTATTTTTATAGACATTGTGTTTAAATAAACAGTATATGGAGTGTGGAATTCCCCCACAAAACCACCATACTGTTGTGATTTTTCGTGTAGGGCAAAAATGCCTCCTCATTTCATCTCCTTCTTTCCTCCACTCCACCCCCTGCCTTTATGTAGAGGATGCAGAAATAAAATTGAAACTCTCTCAATAAAATCTTTACCTGTCAAATAGAACAATTTTAAGCCAGTGTAGCCTGCCAATGCTCTTGACTCCACTCCAGGAGCTGCAAAGAAGAGAGGATATCTTCAGTAATGATCTTTTATTATGAGGCTCCTGTTATTCTTCTGAATATATTTTGCAAAAGAAAAGCAAAGAAAGAGCTAACAACAAAACACATTCCCATCATGATTCTCATTTGTTTTTTTACTACTTATGCAAGCAAAGATGTCACTGTAAGGGAGGTCCAGGAGGTCTCAAAAAAACCATTATTCCTACAATGTTTACAAGCCTCCCTTGAGTATAAAATCCAGACCATTGCACAGGTGGGAGCAAAAGTCTGAAGGCTAGTGAAACTCTACATTTCAGCAATGCATCACATAGAAAAAATGCACCTGTGTATCATAATTTTGTGCTGATGTACTCATTCCATAGTCCAGGGGTCAGGTTGCACCGCACTTTAGCTTGTCTTTGAGCAGCAAAAATCCTGACCTTCGTAGCACATTTGCATGACTGCTAGTCGAGGGGCAAACTGTTCATATGAAAGCTTAAATTCCAGAAAAGAGTACCTGCCAGTCCGGGTTGCATCATGTTTCCTTGCTGATAATGATTTGATTTTTTTCTTGAACCTGAAGAGCCTCAATGAAACATATAAAATTAAGCATGGAATAGCCTAAAGACTCCAGCAAGACAGTGATAAGGGAAGATTGAAGAGAATGTGAATTAATGGAAAAGAATAAGAGGTCAAGTCCCACAAATGCAAATCTGTACATTTTTTTATTTGGATAGGTCTAATTTCACAAATCCCCAATTTCCCCTGAATACTTTATGGACTATAATTTCAGTTCTGCTTAATATCTTTATCAATGATCTGGATGAGGTTATCCAGTGAACTCTCAGTAAGTTTGCAGATGACATGAAGCTGGGCGAGTGTCCAGATATGCTTGAAGGCAGGAAGACTCTTCAGAGGGATTTGGACAGGCAGAATTAAAGAGCCAATGCCGATGGAATAAGGTTCAACAAGACCAAGTGCTGAGCCCTGCACTTGAGTCACACTAACCCTTACAATAGTACTGACTTGGGGCAGAGGGACTGGAAAGCTGCCTGTAAGGAAAGGGCCTTGGGGGAGTTGGCTGACAGCAGTTAAACATAAGCCAACAGTGTGTCCAGGTGGCCAAGAAGGTGGCATCCTGGCTTGTATCAGAAATAGTGTGACTAGCAGGACCAGAGCAGTGACTATCACCCCATACTTGGCACTGGTGAGGCTGCAGCCTGAGTGTTTTTCTCAGTGTTGGGTCCTTCACTCCAAGAGAGACATTGAAGTGCTGGAGCATGCCCAGAGACAAGCAACAGAGCTGGAGAAGAGTTTGGAGCACAAGTCTGCTGGGTAGCAACTGAGGGACCTGGGAGTGTTTTGCCTGGAGAAAAGAAGGCTGAAGGGAAGTCACCTTGCTCTCAGTGACTCCCTGACAGGAGGTTGCAGCCAGGTGGAATAAGTCTTTTTGCCCAAGTTACAAGTTCAGGGATAGAAGAAACAGCCTTAAGTTGTATCAGAGGAGGTTTAGATGGATTAGGAAAACCTTCTTCATCCAAATTGCTGTTCAGCCTTGATACAGGCTGCTGAGGGCCATGATGCAGTCGCCATCCCCAGAGGTATTCCAAAGCTGCATAGCTGTGGCACTGAGCAATGTGATTTAGTGGTGGAGCTGGAAGTACTGGGTTAATAGTTGGATTCTATGATCTTAAAGGTTCTTTCCAAATTAAATGATTCTGTAATTCTATGATTATATAAAGTAGGAAGTAAGAAACACAAGACTGCAAGCGCTTCTTAGAGAATATTTGCATGATTCCTAATCTTGTGGGACAGAGGTTCATGACTCAAATCCTTGCATCCTCACACAATATAAAAATTTTTTAAGTTTAAAGTTAGTCTTAATCCCTAGTTTTCCACAGCTTTGTCACAGTTTCCATCTCAGTTGTATGTTATCACAAGCAGCTGATTAACAGCATAGGCACTTAATGCAGGGCAATAGATTAGAAAAATAAAGTCTAATCCAATTCAGACAGAGACGCCTTAAGAATCTAGGTTTCAGGAAAAAAAATCCCTCTATCGGTGGAAGGACTTAGTGGTTTCCTTGTTCAGCAGCAAGTCAACTCAGAAGAGAAGTATCACCTTCTTTCGGGATCAGGAGACTAAGCATCCAAATGGCTAGACTCTCTCATGAACTCTGTCCTGACATGAATTCCTCTATCCCTGACCTGAGCTGTCTAATTATCCTGCACTGATTAATGTATGGTACTCATCTTTTACACAGTAGCCTGATCATTAAAAATCTTCCCAGAAGTGAGGATAGGAGTGGACGGATTTGCCTCATACTAAGAGGTTAAATTACCTTTGAGTGTGAGATAATATTTTTGTTTTATCTCTATGTGTCTCTTCCTCCAGTTGAGGTCTCCTCCAAAGCTTGTTTTAGATAAAAGAGTTCAAGCTTACAGAAAATCTGCATTTTCTTGTATTTTGGTTGTCTGATCTCAGTGAAGAGCTGTGTCCTATTGACATCAGTGACCCATCTGTCTTCAGAGGACTCAAGACAGTATTTCATCCCAAACAATTTTGCCCAACAGGTAGATGCCAAATACGGAAGTCAAGTGGAAAGAAGATGTCGTAACAGGAGTCTGCCAGGGGGACAGAGACAAAGAGGATCTCAATTCCAGCTAAGAGTCCTTCTCTATAGTGATCCTGGAGCAAGCTGGTTGACTGGTCTGAGACTACAATTTTTTATGTACAGTGGTGGAAAACTATTTGCTCCTTACCTTTATCATGAAGAGCTATTGATTCCTGCACTCTTAAAGTCCTTGTGTCACATCTGTGTTTTAGTGAAGTCAATGAGTGAGGTCCATTCTTACCCAGCTGTAGTGGTTTTGCCTG
>WBNH01001529.1:11390-63239 GCA_013401255.1 Urocolius indicus | reverse complement strand
TTGTTCTAGTGCTTGTCACTAGGTAGAACAGAACAACCCCTGAGCCTGCTTTTCTCCAGGCTAAACAGCCCCGGATCCCTCAGCTGTTCCTCATAGGAGACGTGCTCCAAATCCTTTCCTAGCTTGGTAGCCAGCCTCTAGATCCCCTCCAGCACCTCAATGTCCTTCTTGTAGAGAGGGGCCCAAAATTGGACACAACAGACATGATAATAGAAGACAAAAGTATCCATAAAACTCATCTACATCCATGTATTTCCTGTAGAGGACACCATGTAGAATTATAGACACTATTGTCTGTGTTGCAATTACTACTGCTAGTAAGTAGGATCTTCACCATTTGTCCATTAGCTGCTAGTTTAAGCATTAGCTTAACCTGTAGGCTTGCAGAAAAAGGTTCAATGGCCATTTTTTTTGATGTTTTTAGATGTAACCTGGCAAATCTGTGCAGGTGTTAATCTCCTTAATCTTCTAGTGCTGCAGAGCATAGTCTTACAGCATATTACAAACAGCAACTGTGCTAAGAGCATTTAGCTGGACAAATACCAAAAGAACAATGCTGGACTGATAGCTCACAGATTTTTTTTCCCTTGAATCACACATCTAGCAACAAACCTGGACTTGAAATAATCCAAAATTTAATCACAAATCAAAGGATCTCATTTGACCAGCCACTTGCAGAACATATTTTTTGTTGACACAGAGTGTGAAATCAGATTTAACCACACATCCGTTTACTGTTCCCTTTCCTCCTGTGTCTTGCCTCTCTGCCCATTTACCTTCAACACAATTCTGGCAACTGCTGCGTTTCAGGAATAAAAGAGCTTTTGTCTTTTAAAATCTATTTTGCACCAAGTGCCAGCCTTTGCAAAAAGCTGTAGATGATGCCATTTCTGAAACAGTTTTCAAAGAAGTGAGGCCTGTGCTGACACAAAAACCTCAATCTTGCTCTCTACTTTTGGAGTCCTTGGCTCTCTTAAGTCTTCAAGTGTGAATAATATGTTATAGATAATAAAATACATACCAAAATGTACTAAAATTGTAAAAAGTGGTTCAAGCCTAAGAATTCCTCTGCATTTTCTACTCTAACTCTTCCAAAGCTATGCAGAATGCCAAGAAGGTTCCTGAAAATAACTAATTGGTTTTCTTGCATGACTGCCAAAACACTTCAACAAAAATCTATGTATTCCTTCAGATAGCAGCATGGATGCAAAACACTTGGCTTCTAAAGGAATACTTCATATTTATAAGAGTCACCTGTAGGTAATATTCAAATTGTCTTTAATGAGCTTTGCAGAAAACTTTCTTCCGTGCCAGAACAATCACAGCTGAAGAGCTAGAGATGAGCACAGGGTATTGCAGGAGATTTCTCATCATCCAAGATGTAACTGATCATAGTACGAGCTGTTTGCAAGTAATTTCAGCCTGAAGTGAACCGTAAATGCATTTGAAATTCTCAGACAACCACATGAAAGGCTTTACACCAGAAGCCTTAAAGCAACATAATAGATCACTGAATTCATGGAAATTGCCTTTATGAAAGTTTTATGTACACTGTCATTCTAAATAAAGTTAGGGGAAATTAGATGATCTTCTCTATTCCTAATACAAGTAGTTGTTTTGCTGCATGGCACCGACACGTCTGTCTGGTCTTTCCTTCTTTCTCCTACTATTAAAGGTTACTGTAAAGCAATGCAAAGTGGGCTAACTCACTCTACACTTTTGTTCTCTGAGAGAAAAGTAATTCAAGGGCAGTAAGTATTAAGTACTTCAACCTGTAATTAAAGAATTTACTTCAACAGCCCTTCAGCACTAATTAGCAAAAGATGTTAACAGGAAAAAAAAGGGAAATGTTTCTTCCCATGGCTTAAATACAGGAAGGAAATCATGCACATACCCAGAGCAAAGGAACAGTCATAGACACTACCATTTGGCACCACCATTAAACAGTTATTCAGTTACAGACTTAACCTGTTCCAAGGCTGCAAACAATAAGATAAATTTGATTCTCAAGCCTGTTAAAAAGCATTTCAATTGAAAAGAAGAATACTCCCTGAACTGCATTTTTCTTTGACCATACTTAAGTAAATGCACTGAGGGAAGTGTTTGTCCATTGAAAGGTTTTAGTTTTATCTCAAGGTACTTCATTTCACCAGTGCTTCTTCATTTAATGTCATCTTGCTTTCCACTTCATGAAAAAAAATAAGGGGAAAACGTCACAGTGAGACTAATTTTATGGCAATAAACTGAAACACTGAAATGCACTGGAACAGTCAAGCTTTTACAAAGCAACTTATTCTTAAGAGACTTAAACTATACATCTGGGGAATAAAACACAGCCAACTTGAGCCCATCTCTCATACTCTACAGCTATATTTATGCACAGATCTCAGTATATGAGGATCTTTTTACTACATACATATTAGCCACCCTTACTAAATCATCTGTTCTGAAACTCAAAGAGCAGCAGTTTCCCTGAAGAACACTTAGGATTACACCATATGGACACTGGCAAGCCATTACTTTCTCAAGAGCCTTAGAAAGAGCAGAGGGAAGAAAAAATTAGTACCAGGCTTTTTATCTCAACAGTCTGGAACCTAATGTATGTCATTAAGAATATTATTATGTATGTCGTTAGGAGGCTGCCTGGCTGAAGAGGCTCCTACCAGACATGACAGCTTGTACAACCACTTTTGAGCTGACAGCATGACATTTCTTGCATTATACTCTTAATTTTTCAGTGAAGCAGAGGTGATGGAAAATATTCCATTAACTGCTCCTCTGTCCCTGAGACAATACATTGTTCCTTGCAATAATTATCCTCACAGATTCGATTTATACATGCTTCACATTGAAATGTGTGTTCAGTAAGACAGATCACTTCCAGAAGTGACATTTCAAGAAGGATACTGACAACAAAGGCCTAAGAAAGGAAAGAAAGTTAACAATGACAATATGGTCTGCCATATCTGAATGGTGGATTGGACTTCAGAACACCAATATAGAACAAGAGGAAACGGCTTCAAGTTATGCCAGGGGAGGTTCAGGCTGGATGTGAGGAGAAATTTCTTTGCTGCAAGGGCTGTCAGGCGTTGGAAGGGGCTGCCCAGGGAGGTGCTGGAGTCACCATCCCTGCAGGGGTTTCAGAGACAGGTGGATGTTGCACTGAGGGAAATGGTCTAGTGGTTGATAGGGCTGGGACAAAGGTTGGGCTTGATGAGATTAAAGGTCTCTTCCAGATGAAACAACTCTATGATTCTAGGAATATAGAAGTTGTAGCAATGCAGAGAGTCTCCAGTGCAAGTACAACATGATAGGAAACTGCTCATCTACATTGACAGGTACTTAGTACAAGAGGTAATTAAGTTCTTTTGCTCATGTAAAATAGGATGGTCAAGAGAGGAATAATCTCTTCCTGCAGCTACTATTCTGAAAAATTTTCCAAGAAGAAACATATATGGACGATTCACAACTTGTTTTACAACTAGCTTACAAAGTTCATTAGCAAGTTTACATAATTTAAATTAGCAGGGCAATGTCTAAACTATCAGCCTTAAACAAATGCAATTAAAGAATTTCTAAATGACAGTAATTCAGATGAGCTGAAAATATGAGTGGCAAGCAAAACTATCAATTCACAGAAGTCTATCAAAAGAGAATGAAAATTTTACTGAGTTTTAAAAATACTGACATTGACTGGATTAAACTGACCACGTTTACTGTATCAAGACATAAAGCTTTAACAAGAGATGAGGTACTGCATTTATTTCTCTAGATCCTCTTCAAGCGTTTTCTCCTGTTCAGAGAATGTCATCTCAGTACCTTGATTTATTTCAAAGACAAACAGCTCCCCCCAGAGCAGTCACCACTGATATTCTCTAGATAAGAAACGACTTCAGCAAGTGTGATTCCCACATTCAGCCACTGATTTGAATCTGTATTACTGCTGAAATGCCACGACTCACTGTTCCAGGCCTGAAACTGTTACAATGATTACATAGTGTGCTCCTTACCCCATCCAGAAGAGTGTTTGTTAGATGCGTGCGAAGGTCTTTGCGAAACGGGAATTCCAGGTTAGCTACATGAAAAATGGAGTTGTCTCTGTCAACCATATAAACTTCATTCTTGCCATCAATCAGCATCATGTACCTGCAAACGCAATGTTAAGGTGTTACACTTCGAGGTATAGCCTCTAAATCTCTACTGTTTTGGTTTCTATTCAGTGCTAAAAAAAAAGGCAATCGGGACAGATGTTATAAAAAAGCACATACTGAGGAATTCTTTACAGGTAGAAGTTTAAACCAGTTGCCTCAGGGAAACAATTGCATGGAACTAAATTAACTATCACAATAAAAATACTTCAAGATAAAAATACAGAATACATAAAAGAATATTGCTTTGTCCAGATATAATTATGCCTGAAAATCTAGTAAAAACAATAGAAGTTTTCACGCTGTAAGAAATACATGAGGTTAATTCAGTTAGATTCAGTTAAAAAGATCTTTCACTCCAGTTTTTCCTTTATTAATTGGACCAGAGCTTTGCCTGCTACAAATCTGCAGTTTCATTCAAGGAATCACAGAATCACAAGGGCTGGAAGGGACCTCAAAAGCTCATCCAGTCCAACTTCCCCTTACCAGAGCAGGACTACCTAGAGTAGGTCACACAGGAACTCAACCAGGTGGGTTTGAATGTCTCCAGAGAAAAGAGCTTCCACAACCCATCTGGGCAGCCCCTGCCAGTGCTCCCTCACCTCAACAGGGAAGAAGTTTTTCCTTGAGTTTCTTTGGAACCTCTTCTGCTCCAGCTTGTACCTGTTGCCCCTTGTCCTATCATTGGCCATCACTGAGAACAGCCTGGCTCCATCCTCCTGACTGTGTATTTGTAAACACCTTTCCTGTTCAGCACTGGTTATCAGCAGTATTGTAAGGTCCCTGACAACTATGGAGCCACTTTTCATTCAAACACAAATTTAGCCAAGATTCATTCGTCTCAGACACGAAAAAAAGCCTAAATTTTACTATGGATCAGTTGCAGAAATCTGAATTTTCTAAAAAATTGTTTATTTTATGACAGTAGTTGCAAGCTCAAGTCATTACTTCAAATCTCTCTGTGCTAATCCCACAGAACATTGCTCTACAGAGGTAACATGCTGCATCCTAAGAAAAACAGGGAAAAAGTCAAAATGAAAAAAAAGCATCAAAAAAAAGATAAAAACCATAAGAGATGTTAAACAGTATGACATCTGTAACACACCTAAGTTAACTCTGTAAAGTTTTCTTGCAGCTCTGCAACAAGAGCTCTAGAGTTGAGTTGCAGCAATAATAATAAGGCAGCTGCACAGACCAACTCCAACTTGTGCAGCAGCCGAGGACAGCACATCTTCTGGCTGGAGAAAATTAACTGAAGACATTTCAGTAGAAATTAGTATCAAAGGCTGGATGCAACATCTTGGCATAAGCAGCAATAAAGGTGCTCGGCACGCACCACAAGCAGCTGGAAGTGAAGACTTGCAGCCTGAATCTGATTTGGTAAAGGAAGGTACAAATTGTTGTGGAGCTCAGAGGGTTGGCAAAGCAAAAAAATATAAAGACCAGAAAAGTGCTTTTCTGGAACTCACAAAATGTAACTGTCCTTACCAAGACCAGTGAAAAGAACAACATGGTTATCAAGATGTGCTCAGATGATCAGACAGAAAACACCATGGCTTAGAGCACAGAAGATTTGCACACAAGAGACACAGCTGACATGAAGATTCAAAAGTCAGTCTGAGTTTGGATTCAGTCTCAGTCAAACCTGAGTTGTGTCAGTTTTACTAACCACCATCCGAGCTGCTGTAATGGAAACTATCCCTCATCCATAACTAACTGTCTTGGTGGTCTACACTAAAAATAAGAATCTGATCCTAAGCTGAGCTTTCTTTCACTGATCCTTTCGTTTATCTTGCACAGAGATGTGCTACAAGCACAAGTGTTAGTACAGAAGTTCCACTAAGAAAAGTCAAAATCATAAAAACCCAAAAAGAGAAGAAAATAGGAGCAGTATGAACTCTCAAGATAGCTCAATGGTCCTGAAAGTTCACAACATTTAACTTTCTTAAATAATCTGATACAAATGGGGAAAGGACACTAATCTTCCCAGAGCAACTAAATTGCAGTACTGCTTCTTTGACAGCACAGAACAGGGAAACTTGATTAAAAGTAAAAGATTATAGGAGTTTCACCATCTACATCAGAATATATTGAAAGCATTTNGCCCCAATCTCCTGACACCCACCATTTAGATATTTGTGTTAATAAGATCCCCCCTCAGTATCCTCTTCTCTAGATTAAACAGCCCCAGTTCCCGCAGCCTTTCCTCATCAGGAAGATGCTCCAGTCTCCTGATCATCTTGGTGGCCCTGTGCTGGCCTCTCTCCAGCAATTCCCTGTCCCTCTTGAGCTGAGAAGCCCAGAACTGGACACAGGACTCCAGATGAGGCTTCATCAGAGCAGAGGAGAGGAGGAGCAGAACCTCCCCTGCCCTGCTGCCCACAGTCTTCTTGATGCATCCCAGGCTGCCATTGGCCTGCTTGGCCTCAAGGGCACATTGCTGGCTCATGGTTAATTTATTATTTGGCAAAGAACTTTTCAGAGTTGTAAAAGTCTTTAGATAGATGTAGAGGGAAAAAAAAAATCTCAGTACTTTTCACTATTCATTTATTTCTCCCTGGAAAGTCCTAGTTATTAAGAAATAACAAATTATCAGTAGTCTTTTCTAAAATTCACCATTGCTCTTACAAGTAATGCTCACAGGATTTCTGCTGTCAAAACAAAGCAGCAAGCATTCCCCAGAAACCCTGCAGGCAAATGGTCTACGAAGGCATCTGTCCTGTTGTCTGCACAGATCCCGCCTCTAGAAATCAAGAGATGCGACTACAGGAGCACAGTATCACCCATGCAGCTTGAATAAATACCACCTTTCAGTATTATGACTCATCATACTTCACTATAGAGCAGCTCAACTAGCATTTCTTCACACATGAGTATTTCAAGATGTTATATATCAATTGCAAAAGAAAAAAAGAAGCCATATATGAGCAGGAAAACTGAAATCAGGGGAGGGAGAGAGTAGATTAAATCAATGCAACATTAGGAAAGCCAAAAGCAGCACGAGATGCTTTATGAAAAAAATAATGTAATACACCTTCAACTAGATGACGTGGCACCACTTGTTCAGAAGGAAGGAGCATCTACAGACACCACTCATTTTTCAAAGCATGTAAATGTATTCAAAACCAAACCTAATTATAAGCAGCACAGTTGTGTTTTCTCTGGAATTAAAGAAACCATAGGAAGGGAAGAAGATACGTGTGAGTGCCAGAAAACAAGTTATGCACACTACTTTTTATAAATAAGCCTAATTAGCCATTGCTGCACTCCCGTTATTTATGGCTGGTTTTAAGTACATGCTTTCACTACTTGTTTCAACAACAAAATAGCACCTAACACTTGGGGAGATCTAGCACTTAAAAACCCTTACTTGACTCATCCTTACAGATGTGCTACAATAAAAGTTCTTAGAACTGCTTTGAAAAAAAAAAAGCCGAAGTAAACAAACCACAAACGGTTAAAAGCTTTGTCTTCAGGCACTTAAAACATCTACAGGTTCAGACAATATGCAGAGCAATTCATCAAAATCTACTATACGAATATCAAAACTATGACTAACACACCACCCCCTTCTCTTGGTCTTTCATTCAAAACAAAATCTATGGAAATTTCCTCAAGAGTTTGTAGCTGGGTAGCCCACCATTCATTAGCAGTGACAATCCTTTTCTTTCATAGAAGGGAAATTCTATCAAACTACAGCTCTTCTCCTATGATTTCTCTCTTTATCTTTTTAACAGTTTTCACTGTTAGCTGATTATACCACGAATTCTCAATTACAGGGACAAGGGTCTTACAAGTGTACACAAAAGATTTCTAATTAAAGATCACAGAATCTTAAGGGTTGGAAGAGACCTCACAAAATCATCTAGTCCAAACCTCTGCCAGAGCAGGACCACCTAGAGTAGGTCACACAGGAACTCATCCAGGTGGGTTTGAATGTCTCCAGAGAAGGAGACTCCACAACCCATCTGGGCAGCACCTTCCAATGCTCCCTCACCCTCAGAAGTATCTCTTTACTTCAGAGAGCTAGTGAGAAACTGCATATGCTCACTTGGAAGATGAAAAGAAATAATTTGATCTCAGGACAGTAAGTGACCTTCCTGCGGACTCATTTTTCATTGGTCTCATGACACCATATCTGCTAACAAGCTCTCTGCATGAGAAAGACTGGCCCAGAAATGTCTGGTTTGAAAGTGTTTTGTTTGATCTGTGTCAAGGTTTTGGTGAAAATGAATTTACTAATTAATGAGGGGATTTGGCTGGTTGTTTGGGTGCTATTTGGTTTGTTTGTTTGTTTAAAGTTCATGTACTTAATGTCAGGCTTTTAATTCTCTCCAGATGACACATCAAGCTTTCTTGGAGAAATCTTGTAGACTTCTGATAAATACAACTCTGAATATTATTAGGACGTGCCCTGATCAGTTATATTTTAAGAAGTTAATTAAGGCATTACCAGCATAAGCACTTACAGCACAATACAGAGTGTCTCTGAAAAATACCACACAGGCAAAGAAAGAACAATGGTTTCTCAAATACATTCAATAGGAACTACACCATATATAAGAGCTTAACTGTCATGTTTTGTATCACATATTGTGAACACTACTGGCTATTACAGCTCTAAATTTGTTACTAATTAACTCTATTGTTTGAGCATCCAGAAGCTCCAATTAGTAACCAGGCCCCATTGTATTAGATTCTATGCAAGCACATAAGATGACGTAGTCCTGTATTGGATAACACAATCTGAATTTGAAACAAGATGGGAAATAAACTCTTAAGAGAGCAGTAGAGGGGAAAGGGACCCGGGGGTGCTGGTGGGCAGCAGGATGAGCATAAGCCAACAATGTGCGCTCGTGGCCAAGAAGACCAATGGCACCATGGGGTGGGTATATTAGAAGGGCTGTGGGCAGTAGATTGACAGAGGTTCTCCTGCCCCTCATGAGAACACATCTGCAATATTGTGTCCAGTTCTGGGCCCCTCAGTTCAAGAAGGACAGGGAGCTGCTGGAGAGAGTTCAGCACAGGGCCACAAAGATGATGAAGGGAGTGGAGCATCTCCCATATGATGAAAGGCTGAGCGAGCTGGGGCTCTTCAACTTGGAGGAGACTGAGGGGTGATATACATACAAATACATAAAGGGTGGGTGTCAGGAGGATGGAGCCAGGCTGTTCTCAATGATGACTAATGATAGGACAAGGGGCAATGCGTACAACCTGCAACAGAAGAGGTTCCAAAGAAACACAAGGAAAAACTGCTTCCTTGTGAGGGTGAGGGAACACTGGCACAGGGTGCCAGATGAGTTGTGGAGTCTCCTTCTCTGAAGACATTCCAAACTCACCTGGATGAGTTCTGTGTGACCTACTCTAGATGGTCCTGCTCTGGCAGGTGGGTTGTACTACATGATCTTGCGAGGTCCCATCCTACCCTTGAGATTCTATGACTCTGTGATCCTGTGAATAAAAGAGCACGAATGAAGCAACAAGAGAACTGCTCATTCACCTTTGATGCTCATTCACCTAATTCACCTGAGAGTGGAGATCAGTGTTTTAGCAAGGAACATTTTGTCTCCAAACTTCCAGTCTACCAACTACGAACCAGCCAGTTTCCATTGCAACAAAAGTTCTGACAAGTGAGATAAATAAAAAAGGGTCACCGTGTCCACATAGATCAATCTCACAAGCAAATAAAACATCTTGTTATAGAAATGTGAAAATCTGAAGTTTCATTAGAAGCTATTTTTCATTCATTTCTGGTCCCGAGGCAAGGGCCGTTGTGAATTCTAATTGGACATCAGTATTAACACGGTAATTCAGGAAATGGGATGAAAATTTCATTAGCCAAGAGTTACAGCTCTAGGCATTAGACAAGCAGATCTCCAAATCATCCACCAGAGTATTAATAACTCTAATCTTTAAATGTTAAAAAAGTCAACCACCAAATATCATCATCTTGAAAAGTTTTCTCTTCAGAAATCAAATTATTTTTAGCCTACCTAAAAAAAGGCAACTGTTTCAAAGCCTCATTTGACTCCACACAGATCCTGTTGATGCAGTCCACATCAGTTTAGCCCAAAATACATGCCAGAAGGATTATTCTATTAAACTTCCATTTTTAATTTAGTTTGTTGAGGAGGGGTTGGTTTTTTACACAGCTCCAAAGCTGACTCAAGCTATACTGAAAATTTTTACATTAAAAACTTAGGTTTCTCATTATGTGGATATTTAGTGTTTTCAACCATTGAACTGCAAAGTGTGTTTCAGGAATCATAAAATGGTAGGTATGGAAGGAACTTTTAGAGATCATCTAGTCCAACTCCCCTGCAGAAGCAGGTCCACCTTGATCAGGTCACACAGGAATGTGTCCAGACAGGTCTTGAAGACCTCCAGAGAAGGAGCCTCCACACCCTCCCTGGGCAGCCTGTGCCAGGGCTCCCTCACCCTCACAGTGAAATAGTTTTTTCTTATGTTAAATGGAACCTTTTGTGTTCCAGCTTCATCCCATTAGCCCTTGTCCTGTTGCTAGTTACTATAGAAAAAAGGGATGTCCCAATCTCCTGAAAGAAATATATTATTTAAGGATAAGTCATTTATACTAAGGAACAAGAACAGAACTGTGTCTCCCAAGCTTTCCCAGTTTATTAGGATTCACAAATCTGGCTCTTAAACTACTTCCTCATCACAGTACCTCATATTCAGCATAAAGCTTGCCAGAATATCTTTATGGTGAAATTCATCTCCCAGAAGTGCTGCCATTGACTTCAGTTTTATGGTGTGCCTTACCTATGTTTAATTTAATTCCCTTCAGCCAAAATGCCAGCAACTATCCTAGAAAAAAGGTTACATACCTTATATACCTTATAAGGAGTTTTAAAACCTTTAGTAAAAAACAAAATATAGCACAGCTTCCTCAAACTTTAAGACCTTGGCTGTTGACTTCAGTTCAACACAGAACTAATTTTCTGAAAAAAAAGGGATCAGAAAAAGTTTTTAAAAAGAAAGCTTAAAATTCAGCTCCTGCAGGAGCTTTCTTTGCCCCAGTCTTTCTTTGGACATGCTTTATCAAAGAAGATTATTTCTTTCGACATTGTTGCTTTCCCTTTTTGCTTTTTAAATGTGCTTCTGTCTGTATTATCACATTAAAGGACGTAAAATGTAAGAAATTCCATCGTCAACTCTAAGCACAAAATAAATGACAGCTCTCCATTCCCAGGAGTTCATTACACAGCCTAGAATTCAGTCTTGTGAAAACGCTGCCTTCCCACACAAATAAGCCCAGCAATTCGCATCACTAATACGTTGGCTGACGCAGAGTTAACAACTAAATCCTGCTGCACGTATCATTCTCTGTTCCTTAATTTCCTCTTATGATTGGCAACGCTTCAAAACCACGAGCGCATCACCGCTCCGTAGATCAATCACCTAGGATGAGGCCAAGACACTTGAGCACTTCACTTTGGACTCTGTCACTCCCTCCTGGCCAGACGGTATGAAACACTGGAGAAAAGGGTCAGGAGAAGGACAATTAATGACTGCCCTCTATCCACTGACAGTAGCAGATCACCTTGCTGTGACGCTAAGCCGCTGCAGTTGCGCGTCCTGGCATGAATCCAGCCTGTGCTGGATCTAGAGTAACGGCTTAAATTAGACAAGTTTGAAGTTGGCCTGTGGCAGATGGAGCAAAACATCCTGAAGTCCTGATAAATGAGGAAGGCTTGGCTTGCTCTCTTCTCTTATATTAATTGCTGCTGGCAATTGTCACTGCTTCAAACTATGTCTCCTGAGGGATGACAAAGCCTGGATCCAGGGACATTAACACAGGAAGTTACGTGAAGAGTCGCAACGTTATTTTCTGTGTGTAAGCAAGAGGGAAACAATGTTTTTTCAATCAGCACACTGACAGCTCTGTCACAAATACCACTTTCAAACCTGTACATGTGTTTTCCCTTGCACAAGTGCAGTCTATCACCCAGCAAGAAACACTGCTACATGTAAGCAGCTGAAGAATAATAACGCAAATTCTACATAAAACGTTTCAAAACCACACACAAAGGCTTTTGGAAGTCAGTCTGCTCTGAATATATCAATACTTTCTATTTCTCTCACATACTTCTAGGTGAAATTCTGCAATCAACAGCCTTTCCAATATTTTAAACCAAAAAAAAAAAAAAAGCTCAAATCCTCTTCAATTCTGACTGATAGTCATTTCTAGTTAACAGCCTCCAGCTCTAACATGTCTTATTCATGACCTCACGTTTTCTACAACTAAACATCCTTCCAGTGTTATTCTTCTGTTCCTCGGTGAATTCAGTGGCTTGTCTCTCTCATTTCTTGGTTTTTGTCTCAAGATTCTTAATGACAATATATATTTAATAATCAAGATCTCCACTTTCTAAGTATTTTCTTCTAAAACCAGTCTCTGCCATTTTCAATGCACTAAGGAGCATGGAAAAAAAGCATAAGAAGTGTGGAAACTGGTATCATTTCTCCTACTAGAATATCATAGTTTAGACTGAGTTCAAACTTTAGTTTTGCCCATTTTACAAATCAAACCTAAAGATGCCTTTAATTAAACAGATGGCAAATTCCAAACCAATGTAAAACTTCACTTTCCAGCTAAAGTATTATTAGACTGTGAAACTCTGCAACAGAGCTGGTAAACCCAAGAATTTAGCAAGGTTAAAAAAGACTATCCAGTTACAGCATTTCTCTTGACTGCCTTCCAAGTTTTAATTAAGTTACGAGTGCTGTGGTAGTTTTGTTTATTTCTAAAAGGATATTAAACCTAATGGGTTAAACCTGAAGTTGTATTGTTATCATTATTTGACCTACAACAAAGGGTAAATTAATCTACAACTACTATTTATTGAAGAGTTCTTCCAGTGTACTATGACATATCTGGAGTGAAACAGAAGAAGAATTGTTCACTAGCTAGAAAGGATGTGACAGTAAATGAATCTGTTTATTAACAGATTTATTATTTTAAATCATAGATTCTCTTTGTTTCACTCAAATATTAATGATGTTAGATGGTCAAGTACATACTGAAGACCATTTCTACATTGCAAGGAGGAACACTATTACAAAACAACTCTACGGCATGAAGTTCTGATTACTTTTTTTTTAAATCTAGGAAGATTCATGGAAGAAATTATACCTCATGCTTGACTAAATTAAATATAACAAAAAACAATTCCACTGTGAGGGTGGGGAAGCCCTGGCATAGGCTGCCCAGAGGGGTTGTGGAGGCTCCTTCCTCGGAGGTCTTCAAGATCCGCCTGGACGTGTTCCTGTGCCACCTGATCTAGGTGAACCTGCTTCTGCAGAGGGATTGGACTAGATGATCTCTAAAGATCCCTTCCAACCCCTATGATTCTATGATTCTATTACTATTATTGTTATTATTAGTTGCTGCTACTGAGCTTCAAGCTTGTTTGAACTTGTTTCACTTTACCCTTCCTCCACAAATTTCAGTTTGAAAATATCTTGGCAATTTAGAGGGAAATTCATGACTGAAGCACAGGCTCAAAAAACTTTCTTAAAAAAAAGAGAAAAAAGCACCAGTTACTCAATGCTTTGAAAGGAAAAAAAAAATAATTTAGCATCAGATGCTAAGTAGTTCATTCCTTATTTCCCAAAGCAAGTGAACCATTAATGTCTCTCATGGAGGCCCACAAAGCAGCAGCCAAGAAAAGAGTATCCCAGCTTTGAAAAAGGAGATTCCCTTAACTTTCAACTGATTCATGCCACAGTGTATGTTGGATCAATGCTGCCTACATTGCAAGTACAAGCCACGGAAGGAAAAATCTGGTTTTGCTCACAGATTAGAAGATGAGCTCCAAGGGAAAGGGCTGCCTTAGATATTCACATAGTTAAACTTTACAAACTGAATGTCACCCTTTGGTGAATAAGCTTAAGCCATTACAATTCATGGATGTGCTCACAATCCCCCCCAAGAGAACTGGCAACACAGGACACGTTGTTCTACTATGAACAATGGTCTTGGAATAAGGAAAATAAATAAATAAACCAGTAATCACTGAGACTTGTTGCCTGAACATCAGGTACACACGCAGGCACATCATTTATCTTGGTCTAATTAGAACATTTTAGGACTGTGGTTGAATGCTCTAAGATTTGTATTCACAGCACAAGCTACATAATAAGCATTTTAATGCATTAACTATTTATAAATAAACAAAAGAGCTTGCTTAGAAGACAATCTGTCCAAATATTCAAATAGTTATGTATGAATAATCAGTTAAGTAGTATTTTTCAAAGAGCTCAGTATCACAGGATCTTAAGGGCTGGAAAGGACCTTGAAAGCTCATCCAGTCCAACCCCCCTGCCAAAGCAGGACCACCTAGAGTAGGTCACACAGGAACTCATCCAGTTGGGTTTGAGTGTCTCCAGAGAAGGAGACTCCACAGCCCATCTGGGCAGCCCCTGCCAGTGCTCCCTCGTCTGAATAGGGAAGAAGGTTTTCCTTGTGTTTCTTTGGAACCTCTTCTGTTCCAGTTTGTACCCATTGTATCATTGTGACCGTAAAACTTGTGAGCTGCCAAAAGGCTTCAGAACTGTGAAGCATCAAGCCTGCTACTTCACAAAGTACATCTTCCATATGTTATATCAGCAGTGCTCCTTAACCACCCAAGAGACACAAAAATAACATCTTCCTTCTACCATTTGTTTTCAGAGCCTTGACACTGGCGCAATCATGCATAAAGGAGAAACCACAAACTAGAGTAAGAATGGCTTCTTTGACCATTCCCATCAATTTGAATTCAGACTGAGGATGACATGTTCCGTCACACCTATTTATTCATTCCTCTATATTGATTCCATGACTTCTGGAGAGAGAGAAGCAGCAAAGTGACATGGTTTTGCCTTAGCAATAAATAAATAAATACAGCATCATCGCCTCAAAAAAGAAACCCCAACCTCAAACCAACCCGTCCAGCATTAAGATAAAAAACAATTCCAAGCTAGCCCAACAGCTGTGAAATTAACAGACCTGGTCTGCAAAACACATGTCTACTTTAAATAATACTGCTTTGTGGGAACTTCTTAGGAGTAACAGTACTTATATCCGATAGTTCCAGATAATCAATCTAACACCTGATGACACTTCATGCTGCCTCGTTTGATGTACAGTCTCTCAATCAAGAGAGAACTAGAGGGGAGGCAAGATTCATTCTGGGCCTTCCAAAAGCAACTGTCACGCGTACTGAAGCCCTGCTTCTCGGGAGGTGGCCGGACATCGCTGCTGATGGGAAGTAGAGAGTAACAGCTTTATCTGCTTCGCTTTGCTATCTCTATATTAAACTGCTTTTATCTTAACCCACAAGACTTTCATCTTATTTTCTCCCCTTCTCTGGCTTGCTGAGGAGGTGGGTGATCAAGTGGCATGGTGGGCGTCTGGCATATAACCAGGGTCAAACTACCACAGTTATAAAGAAGGAACACAAGGGATGATGCTGTGTAAACAAAAACTGCGTATCCCTTCAAAAAACATTAAAAATGTAGGGCTGCCCAGGGAGGGTGTGGAGGCTCCTTCCTTGGAGGTCTTCAAGACCCACCTGGATGTGTTCCTATGCGACCTGATCTAGGTGAACCTGCTTCTGCAGGGAGGTTGGACTAGATGATCTCTAAAGCTCCCTTCCAACCCTGCCATTCTATGATTCTATGTAATAAAATAGTGTAGTTAGGAATAGGGAAATAGCAACAATTACTTTACTCTTTAAAGGAAGCTTTTTGTTCCAAGTCTTCTCTTTGAATACCATCCCATTTTGACAATCTCATGGGAATAATAGAAAAGCCCTTACAACTACTTCTTTGAGATATTCAACAAACATAATACCAAATGTCTGAAGAGTAGCTGTCCTACACACAGGAATGATGTACAATTAGCACTCAACAGTTGAGGCTTTGCCCATTGCTGAGAGTTACACAAGCACGTGATTTGAACTAAGCTCATTTAACTTGGAATCAAATCACTTGAGTCCAACTCAGTTCTTCACAAAATGTTCTTCACTGCTATTAAAAAAAAAAAATCCATTTGCTCCTAAGAAGTCTGGTCAGTACACATGCAAACCTCTAAATATTTCTGCCCTTTTAACTTTTAGACCACCAAAACTTGCTCCAACCACACAGGAAGGGATACACCGCATTACCAAAGTGTGCAATACTGACAAATATTTCAGTCTATTTCTTAAGGTAAGTGGAAGGGAAAAGATGAGGAAGGGAAAAGAAAGGAAAGTGTAGTTTAAAAGTGTCCAGATAATTCTTGTGTGGCTTCTTCACCCCATCCGATCATTAAAAGGCAAATGCTCCTTTCTGACCCCAAGATCACAAGCATGTATGACCCTACATATGGCTAAATGACAAGACACTCAAAACACAATATATAAGAACTCACTTATACACTAGACATTTAGGGTCAAATAATGAGGTGACCAGAAAAGGGACACTCATACCTTGAGAAAAGGTCTTTACTGACAGATGCTTTCCAGTTATTAACAGCTCTAAACTCTCCTGTTAGCATCACATCCAAAGTCATCTGCCAAATTCCAACATCCTACAGTTTCATCTCCCTCATCTAAATTGGGAAAGAATCCACTAACAATTGTGTAAACTTCCACTTCAGGCATTTTCTACTACTGGGCATAAAAATCCACATCCATGAGAATCTGGTCACATCATTTGTACTAATCTGCAAACTAATCTGTGGCTTCTTTCTCATTCCCAGTGTTCCCTTCAAGTTCAACTTCATATTAATATCTTTGCTCCCAGGAGACAACCCTTCCACTCTCTAGATCTGCTTCCATGACAAGGCAGTCTCTTGTTCTTAATAATGAGTTCTCAAGTGCATAGATTTGTTTTTTAATTAGATTAGTACTGCCCTCCAATCTTCTCTGTCCTCCTTCATTCTCATTACTATTCCCACCTTTCTCTCTAACCTCTTCCCATCTCTCAGGGATAATAGTTTTACTATTAACCCATTCAACTCTCTCTTCTTTAATACTTTGTAGACAAGCTACCATTTTTCTTTCTTGCCACCTGATTTTTTTCTTTTAGCTCTTCATTTCTGAAGAAAAAAAAATCTTTTCTCAGATTCCTCTATTATTTTAGACCTGTCCCTGAGCAACAATCACGTCTGTCACAAATGACTTTTGGATAACTTTTGATATTAGGAATCTGCAATTTCTCAGTTACGCATGTAAGCTTCATCTCATCATGCAAAGAAGCAAAGAACAGGGAACGAAAAAGTACTTAGCCATGCAATTTCAGGAAGAAACCTCTAGCTCATCTTCATTTTAATAACATACACGAAAAGTTATCTCAAAACACACACAGTAGACTTTCTTCACATAATGGTAACAAATACTTTTCTGAAGAGCCTGCAACTGCCAGTAATTTTAAAGTTCCTAACAAAAATAGAAATCTTCTTCAATTTTCTTCAAACTAAACTAAAGAACCCTGGGAAGCTACTACAAACTCAATAATACAGTAAATTACATGTTTTGGAGAAGTCAAAATTATTTGCTTAATAAACAAAATCTAAACCTTTGGCCACCATTTTTATCATACTATTTTTACTTTGCATAATGATACCAACAAAATGAGAACTATTTCGGAAACATGCCTTTTTTCTAAAACGTCATTTGCTAACCATGAAAAGAATAGCTATCTTCAGAGATGGTCCTAACTACTTTGTTACAAACACCTTTTAATTAGCAGCAATTCTCAAAGATCTGTGTTACATTTTGTGTCTACTTGTTTGCATTTAATTGTCTGAAAGGCATCAAATTTCATAGAATCATAGAATGGCAGGGTTGGAAGGGATCTTTAGAGGTCATCAAGTCCAACTCCCCTGCAGAAGCAGGTTCACCTAGATCAGGTCACACAAGAACACGTACAGGCGAGTCTTGAAGACCTTCAAGGAAGGAGACTTCACAACCCCTCTGGGCAGCCTGTGCCAGGGCTCCCTCAACTCAACATTTTTCCTTATGTTTCAATCGAACTTTTTGTGTTCCAGCTTCATCCCATTACCCCTTGTCCTGTCACTTGAGACAACAGAAAAAGTGCTGCCCCAATCTCCTGACACCCACCATTAGATATGTGTAAANCTGTTCTCCAGCAGGTCAATCCCCAGCCTGTCCTGGTGCATGGGGTTGTTCCTCCCCAGGTGCAGGACTCTGCACTTGCCCTTGTTGAACCTCATGAGGTTCCTCTCTGCCCAACTCTCAAGCCGGTCGAGATCCTGCTGAATGGCAGCACAGCCTCTGGGGAATCAGCCAGTCCTCCCAGTTTGGTGCCATCAGGGAATTTGCTGAGGGTACACTCTGTCCCTTCATCCAGGTTGTTGATGAAGTGACGAATCCACAGATGTTTTTCACACATGATAGCCTTTGGCAAGACCTATCTGTTCAGCATTTTTTAAATCACTGCCTTACTATAACTGAACAGCCATAGTACTGGGAATGTATTTATTTTTTACTGCATGTGTACAAATGTGAAAAATAAAAAGCTACTCATATAAATATAGGAAAATAACTCATACCCCTTAATAGCTTGTGTTTATTTCAGGTCACATTTTACCACTATGAAACCTAGCCTTATTTCAGTGTATTAATTTGAATTGTTCCAAAGACATTTTAAAGCTTTTTATTCTTTTTCAGTGGTTAGAGTGCCTTTTTTGTTTCAAAATTGGCTTCTTGTTAGTTTACTAACCCTACTCCTGTCTGAACATTCAGCTCCACTCATTAGAACAAACATCTGCTATGAAGAGTATTAATGAGATACATACCCAGGGACACAGCAAGCCACTAACCACCTGGGTTAATCTCTTTACAGTACAACGTTGAGAATACAGAGTCATGCAGTATGCCTTGGACATACTGTTATAATTACCTTATACAGATAGTAACTCCTGTTTCAGAACGGCAGCACACCAAAATCAGGATACATTTGTTAAGTCCTATGTACCTTGTAGCTACTGTTAACATACAACACAAATTTCACCTCCAAGACAAAAGGCATGATTTTAGTAGTGGGAAATTGGCCCTTAGAATTTCTGTGCCTTATGAACAGATTAGCATTAAAATTACTTCTAACACATCAGAGGTTTGACAACTGTTCCAATAAATAAACAGGACAGAATTCACACCAAATCAGTCAGAATAGCTGCAGACTTGAGTGACTTTTTGTTTATAATAATAATTTAAAGCAATGGGATTTGAGAGGTGTGTTTTCCCAAAAGAGAGGTGCATATGTTATTTGCATCCAAGGACATAGCTGTCACAAAAGATATTTTCCCAGAGAAAAAAAAAATCTAATGTAGGTTACAAAGGCCTTTCGGGTTTTGTCTAAACCCGAGATGCAAATCTACACATCTTTACACAAAGGCATTTATAAACAGAAGGGGAGAAGCAGTTGTTCATGATGCACTTCCCTTTGGAGCTCAGATGCTCCAGAAAGAAAGCTGCAGCAAGAACAAGATGTGCCTTGCTGATGCTCATGGAAATCATGCACTGTACAAGCAAGACTATGGTGTAGTAAACCTCCAGTAAGCTTCCTCAAAATATTTTATAGAATCTCTGTCAAATAATTTCACTAACCAATTTTAAATTACTCAACACCAGATGATAAATGATGTTTCTTCATTTAGGGAAATATTTCTACCTGTTTTCACTGAAAAACAAACCAACCAACAAAAACAAACGTCAACACCACTCTTAAAGCAGAAGGGTGGAAGTTCAGTTCCAGTTGAAATCTAGGAAGAGCAAATGCCATTGAAGAAAAGTAAAATCATGGAATTATAGAATCACAGAATGGTGAGGGTTGGAAAGGACCTTTAGAGATCATCAAGCCCAATCCTCCTGCTAAAGCAGGTCCACCTAGATCAGGTCACACAGGAATGTGTCCAGGCATGTCCTGAAGACCTCCAGAGAAAGAGCCTACACACCCTCCCTGGGCAGCCTGTGCCAGGGCTCCCTCACCTCAACAGTGAATGAGTTTTTCCTTATATTTAAATGGAACTTTTTGTGTTCCAGCTTCATCCCATTACCCCTTGTCTAGTTGCTAGCTACTATAGGAAAAAAGTGCTGCCCCAACCTCCTGACATTCACCCTTTAGATATTTGTAAATGTTAATAAGATCCCCCCTCAGTCTCCTCTTCTCCAGACTAAACAGCCCCAGTTCCTGCAGCCTTTCCTTGTATGAAAGATGTTCCAGTCCCCTGATCACCTTGATGGCCCTGCGCTGGACTCTCTCCAGCAGTTCCCTGTCCTTCTTGAGCTGAGGAGCCCAGAACTGGACTAAACCACACTTAACAGAATAGCTGTTTGATGACATGGGTTTCATCTCCACATAAAGTAAGCAGAGGATGCATAAACAGATATCCACTAACTGATGTCTTAATATTAAAATCAGGAAGGTCACGCCTGTCAACACAAGCATTCAGGGTAATTAATTAAATCTTGTTTCAATGCATATGGAGCCCTGATTGTTGTAGAACAACAAAATAATTAGAAGCACGTCCAATGTAAAAACTGCCATAGCAATTTTTCGTTGTTGATTAGGGTAGCTATCACACAGTGCCTATGTGTCCAAATAACACCTCAGGTTTTCATCTTTTCTCTCTCACAACCTTCCTTCTGCTGAATTTCATTAACACTGGATCTCTGTAGTACCATTTTCTTCTATGAATATACCTATCAGTCTGTGCATCTCCATCATCAACTACAAGTTACTATGTTTCAAGAAAATTTAAGAGAGCTATTTATTTACAGAATCACAGAAGAGCCTGGAAGAGACTTTGAAAGATGATCCAGTTCAACCACCCTGCCAGAGCAGGACCACCTACAGATCACACAGGAACTCATGTAAATGGGTTTGGAATCTCTCCAGAGAATGAGACTTTGCAACTCATCTGGGCAGCCCCTTCCAATGCTCCCTCATCCTCACAAGGAAAAAGTTTTTCCTTGTGTTTCTTTAGAACTTCTTGTGTTCCAGCTTGTACCCATTTCCCCTTGTCCCATCACTGGCCATCACCGAGAACAGCCTGGCTCCATCCTCCTGACACCCACCCTTTCTGTATTTGTAAACATGAATGAGCTCACCCCTCAGTCTCCTCCAAGCTGAAGAGCCCCAGCTCCCTCAGCCTTTCATCAGAAGGGAGATGCTCCACTCTCTTCATCACCTTTGTGGCCCTGTGCTGAACTCTCTCCAGCAGCTCCCTGTTCTTGAACTGAGGGGACCAGAACTGGACACAAGATTCCAGGTGTAGTCCCATGAGGGCAGAGTAGAGGAGGAAGAGAACCTCTCTTGACCTACTACCCACAGCCCTTCTAATCCACCCCAGGATGCCACTGGCCTTCTTGGCCACGAGGGCACATTGCTGGCTCATGCTCATCCTGCTGCTCACCAAGACCCTCAGGTGCCTTTCCCCTACACTACTCATTCCCCAGCCTGTACTGGTACACTTGCTCTTGTTGAATTTCATTAGATTTCTCTGTGCCCAACTCTCCAGCATGTCCAGCCTCTTTGGCAGCAGAGCCTTCTGGTGTGTCAGCCACTGTCCCCAGTTTAGTATCATCAGCAAACTTGCTGACAATGCCTCTGTCCCCTCATCAAGGTCATTAACGAATAGATGGAACAGCATCAGTTCCAGCACCAAGCCCTGAGGGACTCCACTAGACACAGGACTCCAACTAGGCCCTGCCCCATTGATCACCACTCTCTGCCTTCTTCCCTTCAACCAGTGCACAATCCAGCTCACTATCTGATCATCCAGCCCACACTTGCTCAGTTTTGCTGTGAGGATGCTGTGGGAGATGACACCAAATGCTTTACTGAAATCCAGATAAACCATATTCACTGCACTACCATTATTCACTTGGTTATGCCTTCTTAAAAGGCTATCAGGTTGGTCAAACATTACTTTCCTTTTGTAAAACCATATTGACTGCTCCTAATGACCCTCTTGTCCTTTATATGCCTGGAGACAGCACCTAGGATAAGTTTTCCATCACCATTCCAGGGATGGAGGTGAGGCTGACTGCTGTGTAGTTCCCCGACTCCTCCTTCTTGCCCTTTTGAAGACTGGAGCGACGCTTGCTTTCCCCCAGTTTTATTCTTTAACCACCCTGTTGTATCATCATTCAAGAACTCTAGAAACACAGGATAGCATATCCAAAATAGTGAAAATTCCTACATGAAATTACAGGTGAGCTTCAACTGCTTCCACAGAAAGTGCACTATTATTTTCTACATAACTACTCAAGCATTCAGAATGTATGCATCCCATACACTTGAGTAAGAAAATAAGAACATTCCCTAGCTCCCTAATTCAAATTTCCAAATGAGTAACATAAGGTATGACAAAGGGAGACTCATATAGAAAATACAAACAGAAAATGTGGAAATACAGCCGACAACCCCATGGAATAGCACTAATTGTAATTTTACAGCACCTTAGAATTTGTTCTAAGACGCACCAATCTGTATTAGCTAATGACCCATGGTTTTGAACAGATTTTACCTCAGTGGTAATGCAAAGATAAACTGCAGATGAAGCTATTTTTTTCCTTTCATATCAAATGGCCTTCCAAGAAAGAAATTCTTTTAAATCTGTATTATTTTCTGCTATTACTATTTCTTAAAGCAATAGACTTAAGTTATACAAAAACATTCCACAAACTGTCTTTCATACATAACAAAATATTAGTGTAAACCGTTCCCTAAAACAAAGGCTTCCTGAAGGACTAAGTTGTGAAACAAGACAAGCACTAGCAATAACTGAGCTGCACAGGACAGTAATACTTTGTAAACACATTTTCATAGTTATACAACTCAAGCCCATGGGCAGTTTATCTGAAATGTGGATTAAAAACATAATAAATGCAAAGACTCCCATCTGCCTCTTTGTACAGCCTGTTTAAGTTGGCTGAGTTTACTTGTTTAGGCTCAGCAGCTTTTGAATGCACTGCACTGGTCTGAGAATAAGCCTGGATCTCTCAACCATGTGTCTGCAACCTCACACCCTGAGAATGCCTGCATCACGTTACCCTAATGCTTGTGTATACAGCCAGCCAGCCTTAATAAGCCAAATATTATCACTCATTTCTTAATGCTTGGATGCTATACTGAGTGCAAGCTTACTTGTATTTACTCACTATGCTTTGCCTGAGCTAATAAAACTCTACAGTACAAAATCTACAGACAAGAGGCACCTGAAGGGTATTTTTTTTATAGGAGACAGCTTCATTCTGGCTGAACTGTGCTGAATCCTGACTGACTCCATGTGGAGCCACTTGGTAGTTCTCCCAGGGCATTCAATTCCCCACATTGTCCAAGCCTTTCATTATAGAGGATATTCCATCCTATTATTAAAGATAACAAAAATAATAAAATAAAAAAACAGGAAAACTTTAGAAGGCAAACTAGGTGCTTGTTTATCTAGTATGAAAACTTTGTTGTCTCATCACATAGGGTCATGCTTTCCTGATAATGGAAAACTTCTTTTGCTCCTCTCTAGACACAAAACCAGTATTTCAACTTCACTGGTATGAAAATAAAAATTCTTACCTCCTGTTTTTGAAAGCATATATTTCACCCTCACAACTGATGCCTTCTAACTTGTACACATGAACACTGAACTCTTTTGGTAGCCTAAGGCATCTCACACAAATGAGTGTAACATCCCTCTTCCCTTACCGTGTGCATTCACTGTAATTGCACTCTTTCTGATCAAGTCAAAGCAGGTTCAAAAGCTGTTGATTTGCTGTCAGTGAATAAAAACTGAAGGCATTCCATTTAGCACAGATTACAATTGCTTAAACACTAGTGTATGCAGAGAACATCTCAGAAGTAAAAATCAAGCCACTGAAATGAATGAGATGTGTTTCACAATCTACATTCTCCCTGCTATTGAGACACTATTGACTGCAGAATGTGAAACTAATAACCTCAAGGTAGCACCCACAATAAATCTGAAGAGTGTGAGTAGCACAGATTCAAATAATTACCATTAATATCTTTATTTTGAAAACAGAAACACTGAAGTAAAAGAGAAGGTTGGAGTATCGACCCCTATGGATGGTGATTTCAAAATCACAGAGAAAGGGTTGTAATTTCACAAATCTTCTATTAAAACTGTTTAGTCCTGTGAAAATAAGTATTATCTTGAAGGTTTGGAATTTGACTCAAGAAAAAATTGTTTGTATAAAGAGTTACAGTACATCTTTGCAAGAGTACAAGGAAATGGTGCACAGAACATTTCAGGTTTTAGTTCAATGTGAATAGCAAATACTTTCCATACCTCAACCAAGATGCTGGGTGCAGAGGTAAGAGATCCTATGTGACATAGTGTTTCATCTGAGACAAAGCAATGAAAGGATATCCAATGATAACAGATGCATATGCTTAGACAACTTAGTTTTGTGCAGTTCAGCCCAATCTATAACTAGCTAAAATCATGAGAAAAAGTGTTTAGCCATTGTGTATTTGATGATGTATGGTATTTCTCCTACTTTTCAATGCTAACATGAGAATACTGGAGAAATTAAATACATCGATGCATTTCAGATCAGAAATAGCAACACCAAAGAGGTTCAACACACCAATCTGATCAGATCATGGTCTGTTATTAAACAACAGCCACCTCTACAAGGAAAGTAAGAGAACTGGTGAGGGAAGAAGATACTAGTGACTCTTGGGCTGTCCAGAACTACAAGTTTGAATAAAGGACCACAAAATAAGTTTAAAAAAAAAGAAAACTAAGAAATTTCTAATATAAGCCAGCTTCTGAAGGATCAACTAGAAGTTTTCACCTAGCTTTTATAAACAAATACTTTCACTTACTAAATTCTTACTGTTATTTAAGGTTATTCTAAGACCCTGGTGGCAAGTCTTGACTGACAGACAGGCAATGGTTATGAAGAAGAATAAATGATGAAAGGTTGAGGGAGCTGGGGCTCTTCAGCTTGAAGGAGACTCAGAGGTGACCTCACTCATGTTTACAAATACATAAAGGGTGGGTGTCAGGAGAATGGAGCCAGGCTGTTCTCAGTGATGACTAATGATAGGACAAGGGACAATGGGTACAAGCTGGAACAGAAGAGGTTCCAAAGAAACACAAGGAAAATCTTCTTCCCTGTTGAGGTGAGGGAGCACTGGAAGGTGCTGCGCAGATGGGTTGTGGAGTCTCCTTCTCTGGAGACATTCAAACCCACCTGGATGAGTTCCTGTGTGACTTACTCTAGGTGATCCTGCTCTGGCAGGGGGCTTGGACAGGATGATCTTTCAAAGTCCCTTCCAGCCCTTACCATTCTGTGAATAAAAGTACATACATTTAACAATCAGTCTGCGGAAGAGCTGCTAAAAAGAAACTTGGCCTCAAACTTCAGCAAATGTTGGGTACCAAGACAGCAAAAAAATGAAGTCTCTTTTGTTTTTAGAATCTGTTTTGTCCTTTGTTCAAGAGAGTTCACATTCCTTAGAAAATAGAAACCATCTACCTGATTTACTGGGTGTTTCTTTTTCATTTGAAATGACACTTACCGAGTGCCGTCTGCTTTCCAGCTCACTTTGTATGGCTTCTGCTCCAAAAATTTAATATTTTGCTTGTCCATGGAAACAGGCTGTGCCCCAGGGAACCCAGACCTAAGAAAGAAGAACTATGTTTATTAATGTTCCGCAATAGTCACACAAGGCAATGTATTATTTACATTAGACTGAAGTCACACCCTCTAACAGACTTGCTGTAAGGTTAACTTTGAGTTCGAACATCTTAGGTAACTTGCAAGAGAAATCAAATGTCTATCAGATAAGAACAAGTGTATTTGTTTATAGCGAAAGACTAAGGTGTGTGAACTTGAAAGTTTTAACTTGAGGAAGAGATGTTTGAATTCCAAATTACAAGCATTACAACAAATATAAGCATCAGCAACTGAGGAAGCACTGTGAGCGACTCCCTGGATCATCAGCTTTGGAAAGGAGGAGCTGAGAATCTGAGACATTAAAAATCAACACTCTCACTAACGTTGGACACAAATCCAAGTCAGTTATAAAAACAAGTCTTACACCTCAATAGTGAAATGTAATAGGAGTTGTCTAAGTAAGTCTACTGCTTAAGCAAACACTAATTTTTACACAAATACCTGGACTAAACTACATCAGGAATATTCACACCAACAATTCATCTGAAAACATTTTGTTATCTCAATGGAAAAACCAGTTGTAGAATCTTGTTTTGTAATACCAACAGCGGATCTGTTTCATAGTACAATGAAATCCTCATGTTTCACTACTCAGTATTTCTGAGGCTTGCTTTGGTTTTTTTTAAACAAACCATCCAAATACAGTCACCTTTCTTCATTTTTACAAGTTGTTTCCTTCTGCAAAACTAGAAACACAAACACATATTTCTAGACAGTATAAATAAACAAGTTCTAAATATGCTCATACCCTTCCCATCCACAGAACTGTTGACATTTTTGCTGTATTCCTCCTAACTTTGGTTGCGTTGTCACCTGGGTCACACATTTAACTGTTATTCCTTCCAAGAAAATTGCACCCTAAATCAAAAAAAAAAACCAGAAAGAAAGAAAGAAATAGCCTTCATAAAAGCAGATCAGAACATGTTAATTCAAGAATAAGTCTGGTTTTACAACTTGACCCTCATGAGCGAGACTAGCTGGAGTATTCCTTAACGATTTGCCCTCAAATACCAGGATACATCAGCTGAGCTTTGCCAGTAAACTCACTGGTGAGGCATATTATGAACTGAGGAACTGAAATTAGTTGTTTAGGAGGTAAAAAAATATAGTAATCATTATTTTTAAATTATTAAAAGGAGGTAAATGGAAAGGGATAGGCACTGTTTAGCTGGTACTCTCAAGAAAGTTGCCACAACAAACTACAGGATCAGTCTGACGTTATTTTTCATTTTTAACCAAAATGCTTTTGTTTGAAAAGAAAGTATCAACTATCTAAGAGTAAACTGGTGGCATATGGAATCTGTGGGGATCCAATTAATCATCCTTAGTACACAAAATATTATGTAATAATAAGGTAGTGCAAGACATCTATTTAGGGATGATAATCTGGATCTCAACAGTACTGTAAGCCTGGAGCAAATCACTGTACATTAAAGGTCACAAAACTCTTTGGCAGAAGCATTTTGATATGCTTAAAAGCGGTGACATAAAAGTACAACCTCAAAATAAGTAAGCTGGAAACTAAGGATAAAACTGTGCAACTGAATGTTCAATTAAATATGTTAATCCTATCAGATCTGGATAGTATTTCCAATATGAGAAGTCCAATGACATGGATTTCACTTCCACCTGGGTGATTTACCATATCATACATCTCGAACTTACACTGTAGGGATAACAACTAAAAGACTGAATGTACTTATGCAGCAGCAAACTTAAAGGGTTCTTAGTTGTTCCAGGACAAACTTCGTAACAAAAGAGAAAACGTAAAGAGCTGGTTTGTTACAAAACATTTGTGTGAAAATATATTTGCCTGATTGTATTATCAATCTAAGGTTACTAAAGTAGAGGTGCTATCCTGAATGCTACAGAACACCCTAAGCAGAGATCAACAAAATACTGAAAATGAAGCTCTAAAACAACTTGTCTATTCCAGAAAAAGAAAATGATGCCAAGTGGAATAAAACCAAATTCTGCACAACAGAACCCATTAAAGCCATCAGGTCTAGAAAGCTATGGAAAGATTCTAGAGAGATCTCAAACTGACCAGACTTATTGCAATGGCATCTCAAATTCCCAATGAAGACTAAGAAGACCTAAGCATGAAGTTTCACCTGTTGAACTATGAATCCTGCAAATGAAGACGTAAGTATTTCATACCCTTCTCTAAAACACTTGAAACTTGCCTTCACGCATCTAGCTGTATACTACTAGTGAGAGGAGCCTTTTTGTTCCTTTCTCTTTCCACACACCGTAGCACTCATCCGTCCTATTCCTGAGCAAGTCTAGGAACTAAGTTGGCAGAAACAACACCATAAATCGGTAATACTCTAATTAGTATCCTAAACTAGCTCACCATAGGATGAGTCAGAACTGGTGCGAGCACAAGGCAAGTTGAAGGCACACAAGGAGTGCAGGGAAAGCAGTTTTCAGCACAGCTTGCATTTAGTTAAGATTGGCTCGGTTGCATCACCAAATCATATTCCAAGAACAGGACATCCTAAAGAAATGCACTAGCTCGGAACCTTAATCACCTTATGCTCCACAGACTTTCAGTATGCCACTTTTATTATTTATGTGGGCACCAGCAGGTGCAACAGCACACAGGTTACAGTGTGCAGGAGGCAGACGGCTACACGAGCCTGGCCAGCACGTTGTCTGAATTCTGAGTGGTTAAGAGCACCACAAAAAAAAAGGAAGATGGTTGTGCCTTGCTTCTCAGAATAATGGCAGAGTGTGACAGCAGTACAGCAGGCAACAGGTAAACACAAAACTGGTATGCCTGCCGTTTGAAAGTGTCTCTTGCAGGTTACCTGCCTCAAGCATACTCACTAGCTAAGGCACAGCACTACAAAAACAAGATGAGACACTTGGGCATCCATGTTGTGGTAACTCAGTGCTCCAGGTTTCATGGGGACATTTTCTTAAATAAGGTGCCAAAACTGAGCTAGATCTATGCACTTGCTGCACCACTGTTGGGCTAACAAGCCCTCATGGAAACGAGACACTGGAGAACATGACACAGTGATGAACATGACACTCAGCTCAGCAAGAGCACCTGAGGTCCTCAATGTTGCTACTTAAGCCAAGAGTCATAAGCACAAACAGATTCAAGATAACTGCAAGACAGTTACTACCTACTCTCTGCATCAGTACTCATCAAGCTCTCCTCACTTGCTACCACATCCCTTCACCCAGCACATCAGCTGAAGAAGTGGCAACTGTGTGTCATCTTGTGCTGCTTCAGATCCCAAATGCTATCTGAAGACCAAGTGAGTAGGAACAGCCCCAAACACACACCTTGCTGACCCTAGTGGCTATCACCAGGCCTGGGTGACTGTCATCTACAGCTAGTCAGACCAAATGCAAATATGCTCAGAGACTGCCTTGTACAAACACTCCAAAACACCTTAGGAACAGGGAGTCCACACCTACTAAAAGAGAGGAAGGGAGAGCTGGGGAAGAAGAAGACTGTGTCAAGAAGCATGTTCTGAACAGTGTGGGCAGCAGGTCAAGAGAGGTTCTCCTCCCCTTCTCCTCTGCCCTAGAGAAGCCTCATCTGGAGTCTTGTGTCCAGTTCTGGGCTCCTCAGCTCAAGAGGGACAGAGAACTGCTGGAGAGAGACCAGCACAGGGCCACCAAGATGAACAGGGGACTGGAACATCTTCCTGATGAGGAAAGGCTGCAGGAACTGGGGCTGTTTAGTCTGGAGGAGACTGAGAGGTGATCTCATTAACACAAGTATTTAAAAGCTGCGTATCATGAGAGGCAGCACTTTTTTCTGTAATGTCCAGTGACAGGACAAGGGGTAATGGACAACAGCTGGAACACAAAAAGTTCCACTTAAACTTAAGGAAGAACTTCTTTCCTTTGAGGTGAGGGAGCCCTGGCACAGGCTGCCCAGGGAGGGTGTGGATGCTCCTTCTCTGGAAGTCTTCAAAACCCCTCTGGACACGTTCCTGTGTGACTTCATCTAAGTGGACCTGCTTGAGCACAGAGTTGGACTAGATCATCTCTAGAGGTCCCCTCCAACTGTGATTCTTTGAGTTACATTGATCAGCTTATATTCAGCATCTAGAAACACGAAACCAAATCACAAGAACTGCCTCTAGGCATGTACAAGCAAGACACATCGAAACCATACTGTCACTCAGTAACAAAGGTGTTCAACTAATCAGTTGAGTTTGGTGATTCAGCAGGCTTCACAGAATTGGGAGAAGCAGGAAACACCATCTCTTTTCATGCTGATTGTTTTCTTGGCTTTTCTTTGCTTGTCTTGCTCTCACAGATGAAATCAGAGAACGTGGGGTAGACTTCACTTATATAAAACAGAAGAGCAACCTGTTCCACAAACAGATGCAGAAGACTTTTTTCACTAACAAAATGGAAGAAAATATTGAGAAGGATCTATGGGGTCTGATTCAGGTATGAGAGAATTAATTTACTTTGTGAATTTTGGTAACAGGGATACAGACTGTGATGGTAGCTTAAGAATTCAGTATTAGTATTCATTTTAAGAATGATCTGGAAAAAATACCGTGCAGTTCTAAAGGAAATGATGCTATCTTCAAGTATATAAAATGCTGCTGCAAAATAACCTTTTTCCTATATCCATCAAGAGACTAATGGGCAGAACAATAAGTACAAGGTTTAAACTTTGGCAAAAAGGAGATTAGGCAGAAAAAAAAAAAAACAAAGTCACTAATACTTAGAATCAAGGTACTTTGGCAGCTAAATAACAAATATTATCCTCACTAGCTATGTCAACCATGAAGTTTAACGGTTTCCCTCTGTCTCACACATGACTACAAGCCACCTGCACTGAAAATCATGGAGAAAAATCAACAGCTACCATCTCTCCCAGAGTGTTTGGGATCTAACCATTCATTTTAGAAGCACTATGTTTTACAGCCTGTAAGGCCTGTGAAATAGATGGCTTACATGCTTACAAACTGGCATTCCTCAATAAACCAGTAAAAGATCCATTTGACCTATGAAAAGTTTGAAGGGTCTGGCTCAGAAGTATAACTTTTGTCCTATTTGCAAAATCAAGGCGCTTTTTTTTTTTTCCCTGAAGACTTCTCCTAAGCAGAGATTCTGTGTTTCATTTAATAATGTTGTTTTGATGCTACAGCCATGGCACGCACTGACAAAAATGTGTTTGGATTTCCTGTGTGGCATCTGAGATTCCAGCAAACAGATTTGCTGTTACCTGTCCACTATGCTTGGGTGATGACAAAGGAAACCATAGTGGGCATTGCATTCTAGTGATTCTCACAGTTTCTGCAGTGTAGAAAAGCTGCCAAGACTTTTTGACATCAAAATGTGAGTTTCAGTGAAAGATGTTGCAGTGAAGTTTCTCAGGTCCAAAGTGGAATTTCTGAAATGGACATCACGCTAGCTTCACTTCACAGGTTAGCTGGGCAGTTGCTTCTGACTATTCATTATCCTAGCAACATGCCTGGGAGGTGTCTTCTCCCCTACTATAAATTTTTCTTCTGTCTCCCACAAAGATTTATGTCAAACAGAAAACATTTCAGGACATCACTTTCAACACAGACACCTCTGTTTGACATCGTCTAACCCCGAGGCATTTGGTGAAGGAGTCAGAAGGCTGAAAATATTTGTTGCAAGAAACCAATGTAACCCTGAAAATTTAACCCTTTAGACAGTAAAATAAGAAAATCTGAGCAAGAGGTATTTAGCTGATATTCATTCCCCCTGTAGACTGCATATTTACAAGGAATCACAAATGGATTGTATCCATCTCTACTGAGTTAAGCAGTCCAATCTGCCAGACAAGAACCACAATAAAGAATCATCCCTTCTCTTTCTTTTCATGTCAAAGAATGTTCCTCCAGAGCTGCAAACCTGAATTATATGAATATGCATATGAACTAGATGACTTTTTCCTTCATAAATTCTCTAACTAATAATTAACTTTCAGTTATTAATATGCACATTCATATAATTTAGATTTGAGCTTTCAAAAAAAAACCCTGTGGTGGCAGCCCAGGAAAAGCCCAAGAAGCCAGTATCATGACTCCTGTTAAACAGACCAGTTTAGTTTTATACCTGATGAAAGGAGGCTGTCATTGGACCTCATCATCACACCTCATTCACTCATTCATGAAAAGGCAAGACAAAAAACGAAGTATTGAGGTTGCAGATCAAACAAATATTTTTGGGTATCCACGTTTTAGTGGCTAAAGGAGGCAGTGGCCATATCCCTGAATAGATTCTTACTGTAGATTTTTACAGTGTGGGTAATTTTTTACTCCAGCTGATGGACTATTTGAGGTTTTTCTAAGTTCACCTTGCTTATTCTGGATAGATTTCTGTATTCTTTTCAGGCTAATTTCTTCCATGCTGTCTCTCTAAACCATGGTGAGCAGTTGCAAGAACAACAAAACATATTTCTGCAGCAGATTTCGTAGGACAATTATCAAGTGTTTGCCAACAAACCCACCTCAGCACACAAGTACAATAACTCAGTATTATGGAAAAAGAGCTAAATCTATTTTTGCACTCAGCAACATTCTTCCCTACTTTATCTGCAAATATATTTTTTTAAAGATAATTTGGAGAGAACTGATCTGTCTTCAAACAATATGAGTGCACTCTTTGTATTTCAGTATTAGTTCCATGCTATGATAACTACAGTAATTGATTTCATCAGAATTATGCAGTTGTATGTCAAAATAACCACAATAAGTGATCATAGAATCACAAAATGGTAGGGCTTGGAAGGGACCTTTAGAGACCATCTAGTCCAATACCCCTGCAGAAGCAGGTTCACCTAGATCAAGTCACACAGGGACGAGTCCAGGTGGGATCTGAAGACCTCCAAGGAAGAAGTCTCCCAGCCTCCCTGGGCAGCCTGGGCCAGGGCTCCCTCACTTCAACTCTTTCTGAAAGAGTTTTTCCTTATGTTTCAATGAAACTTTCTGTGTTCCAGCTTCTTTCCATCACCCCTTGTCCAGTCACTAGATATAACAGAAAAAAAGTGCCGCCCCAACCTCCTGACACCCACCGTTTAGATGTTTGTAAAAGTTGATGAGATTAATGATCAGTCATATTTCTTACCATTATACAGTTAAACCAGCTCTGATCAAAACATAAGTTCAAAGCTGCCTTGTGATATTTAAGCTCATATTGCTTTTTGCTAACCTAACTGTCAAGCCTCCAAAATTTACCAGAAGACAGAATATTTACCAAAATCATAGAATCATAGAATGGCAGGGTTGGAAGGGACCTTTAAAGATCATCTGGTCCAACCCCCCTGTCAAAGCTGGTCCACCAACACAGATCACACAGGAACATGTCCAGGTGGCTTTTGAAGACCTCCAGAGAAGGATCCTCCACACCCTCCCTGGGCAGCCTGTGCCCGGGCTCCCTCATCTCAACAGTGACATAGTTTTTCCTGTTGTTTAAACCTTTTGTGTTCCAGCTTCATCCCATTACCAAATTTCATCCATGTTGGTAAAAAAAAAAATATAAGTAAAAGTGTTTACATCCACCTCCCCATTACACTTCACCTCTTAAGACAGATTAAAAGGCACTTTGCTATTTCCACTCAAACTTTAAGAAAAAAATCAAAATGCTCTAGTAGAAAAGCTTTCACTCCTTTTTACAACTGGAATCGTTGAGGTGTTGAATGTTAAAGTTCATATAGAGAACATAAGAAAGCTTGCAATGGATCTCCCAGTTTTTCCTAGTTAGAGACAATATTACAAGCCCTCATTTGCAAGAGACCTGACACTTCTATCCCTACATTACCTAGTAATTGATGACTATGACTTTATGAAATTGAAGTTTAGCAAATAGAATATTAAGTTCTCAATCACAAATACCAGTCGTAGACGTTCTTTTCTCCTCTTGCCAAAGGAAGAGCTTGACGATCCAGGTTCTGATTCTTGTCCTCCTGTTTTACCATTATCATCGTCCTCCTCTTCATCGTCATCGAAGCACCATTCTGGTAGCTCAGGTGGTGATGGTGCATCATCTTCATCTCCGTAACGACGGAATAATTCCTTCAAATAATCAGCTTTATAAATACCTGGTGGTCTAGCCTGAGCAAAAGTAGCCACAGCAGCCTCGATACTGTCAAAGAAAAATGGAACATTACTCTGGGTGCTTCATTTACATGTTTTAGTTATGTTACACCTTACTGAATGTAAGATTTAGTGGGACTGGGAGTTTAAAACAAATTCCAAGCTGGTAATTGCAAAAGTATTCAATATATATGAAACACCACGCTTAGATCAGCCTGGCAACAGCTGCTCTTGCACAAGATTCTGCATCATTATGTGGGCACTGCGTATGTTCTGAGAGAGAACTGCAGCTTGCACTGCTTCATCTCGTTACTGTGGCTAATAGTGGTCTGCTGGTTACCCAGGTAAAAATCTTGCACTGATATGTAGGGAAGCACTTGAAGACTGAGTGAAGTCAAAAAAGACCAAAGAAAAAGATGAAGAGACTTCATGAAAAAAAGTGTTGAAATTAAAACATGGTTACATTTTCCCCCCTAAGTATTATCTTTCCTTTCATTTGAGGTTTTGCCATCACGTTGCAAAATTGCATCCTCATCTTTTTAAAAATCACTTTCCAGAAGCTTCTCATAAAAAAACTGTATTCAGAGGCCTTGTACCATGCAGCTACCACTTAATCTTTAAATCTTTTAATCAAGATCACAAAAAAAGAAAATTAGAAACCAAAACTAACACCATGCATCTTTACTAGCCAACTGGGAAGTACTCCAAAATATCCAACAGCAAGCACAGCACAAGGGTTTATAGATGCTATAGAAATGTTTAACAGAAAACATTGGACATATTTTTGTGTTCAATTTATCATGGCTGGATGGAACAGTAATGCCCCATGGATCAACACTTAGAAGTCTTGCTAAATAAAAGAGAGGTGGAATCACAAAAAGCTATGCTCCTGATAGGCTTCCTGACAAGCACATATATTAAAGCTACAAGAGAGCACACAGAACGTGTGAAAACAAAATAGTCTGTCACTGGAACATGCCAAACTATAAAGCTAAAAGAGAAAAAAAAAAGAATTTAAATACAAAAGCCTTTTTCCTTTGCCTTGTCTGTACAGTATGGGAAGGAGCCTGAGAGCTTTATGAAGCAAATTTCCCAGAACAGAAATATGTCCTAAGAACCAGCAAGTTTGGTTCTCTCACAACATTTTCCATACTAAGATTATCAGATGGTCAACCATCAGACCTGAGAAATCAGAGTTTAGGAAGCTCAGTTATTAAGAAGCAGCTCTCTTCCACATTCTCTCTTCTAAGACTCCTAATTTCTCCCTCACATGACATTTTGTTATTTTGGTATCTCTCTTAAACCATTTCACAGCTTCTGTAACCAATGACACTGAAAGGACAGAACGAACCAAAAAGGATCGGGTCTGAAAAACACTCGAATTTGTCTCTGGTGATATTAGATGGCAATAAAAGCCAAAAGACAAAGCACAGATTTCAAGCACAGAAACAGAGCTGAAAGAAGTTCTAGAAACATAGCAGTCTTTAAAAAATGAGTTGTGAAAAAGTAAAGCTTCTGAACACTAGCTGTAGAGCTTCCAGTCTTCATGACTTGTCTTTAACTATAAAATACATCTCACTATTCACAATACATCAGCAGCACTCCTATATCACATGCTTAGGAGTGAATATGGATGGATTTTTCTGATAGGATTTTTCTATTTCCTCCTTGACAAATAAAGTGCCTCACTTTAAAGAATGATACAGTAAATTGGATCTATCTTGCTACAACACTTAGCATTCATATCACCTTGACAAAATTCATTCTTTCACTGTGGATATTTTTCCCTATCAGGTGATACTTGGGTATTCTGTTGAATAAATTCTGACAGAGATGAACAAACTTGACATAATTAACGAAGAAAACAAACAAACAAACAAAAGATATGGCTGTTAAATTTTAAGGCTTTTCTGACAAAGGTTTCAAAATAAAAAGAGGCTGCATAAAAGCAGGAGATTCAAATAGATTCAATTGCTCTTCCATTTCAGAACAAAGGACCAATTCTAATTATTGCATGCTGCTTTTAAATGGCTAGATTAAAAGCTAACAAAATTGCTAGAATCATAAAATAAAGAGAGTTGAGTATAGAAAGTAGACAGAAATAAGATTCTGCCAAGATTCAGCCGCCCACTACTAATGTTCTGTCTCCGTTACTCCAATGTCTTTATTCCAAGTTTACTAATAGACAACAATGATCTGGTTCTTTGTGAACATCTTGCACACCTCACATACACATGCTAAACAACAAGGTCAGGTTTTGGTAATGGAGAGCTACAGAGGTTGCTTCTTTAAACAAAGAGCTGCCAGAAGCTTCCTCTGTAGCTGACAGGGCTAATGCCAGTCAGTTCTAAGATGGACCCACAGCTGACCCAGGCCGGGCCAAGTAGTGACTGAGGTAACACCTCTGTGATTAACGTATTGGAGAAGGAATAGAAGTTGCTGGGCAGTTGCTAAACTGCAGCAGCAACAGGGAGTGAGAATGTGAGAACATCTCTGCAGACACCAAGGTCAGTGGAGNTGGTACCTGAAGAACTGTTCTCCCTGTGGGTGACCCACACTGGGGCAGGGTGTGAGGAGCTGCCCTGTGGCAGGCCCCAGGCTGGAGCAGTTGGTGAGGAGCTGCAGCCCATGGGAAGGAGCCACGCTGGAGAAGTTCATGAGGGACTGTCTCCCGTGGGGAGGGACCCCACAGTGCAGCAGTGGGAAGTGTGAGGAGGCCTCCCCCTGAGAAGCAGCAGCGGCAAAGTCCATCTGTGATGAACTGACTGCAACCCCCATCCCCTGTGCTGCTTGAGGGAGAAGAGGCGGAGTCCCAGGAAGAGGGAAGGGTAGGGGGAGGTGTTTTAAGATTGGGTTTATTTCTCATTTCTCTGGTCTGATGGTTCATTAATAACTCAAACCCTTTTGTCTCCAAGCTGAGTCTGTTTTGCCTGTGACACTAATTGCTGAGTGGTCTCCCTGTCCTTATCTCGACTCACAAACCTCTCATTACATTTCTCTCTCCACTCACCAGTTTAGGAGGAGGGGAGTGACAGAACAACTTGGTGGGCTAAACCACCACAACTGTGTATGTCCATTCATAAGAAAATGCTGCAGTAGGAGTAGAATTTTCTTCAATGAAAAGACCATATAAGAAATGCCATCAAAATGCTTAAGGGGTTTGTCAAGCACCATGCTTTCCACGGGACCACGTCAGTAAGGAAATAGTGTTTCAGGAATACTACCAAATATTTAACAGGCATGTCCACCACCATGCTACTGGCAATTTTTTTTTATGGTAATGTTATTTGAAAAAGATTTCAACTCATTACAAAGGTACTAACATTTTAAACTCACAACAAAAACAGATAACTCTGCATAGAAGCAGAGTCAGTCAAACAACAAGCTGGAAACAAGAACTTTGTCTACCGCCTACCTTTCAGAAGCAAGTCTGTCACTCTGCTCTTGCTCTAGCTAACCTCTTCAGAACTCAAAGAAACTCAAGAAAAAAAATAAATTCAAACCTACATTCGAAAGATGAAAAGGATAAATAATCCTTCAGGCATCCATGAACTCTACATTCGTACTCTAACTGTGAGACATGTCACGGGGAAGAGAAACAATACAATATGTACGCTCATAAAAGCCCACACACAGCAGGTGCAGCTGATTTTTGACCTACAGGACCTGGAAAGCTTGACCTAACCCGGCAGCTTGACAGCCTAAGCTACCAAGGGATGTTATGAATAGTGATAATATAGATTGTTTACTCAAGATTTGTAGGAAGTTCTAAAATAACAAACAGTGAATTAATTAGGATAGCTGTCAGGACAATGAGTGAAACATACTGAAGATATGTTTGGTCATTTTCCACAAATCCCTAGGGATTAACATTCAAAGTTACCTCCAGTCCAACTTTTCAACCAAAAAGGCACATATCAGAAATCCAGTTCTATTGAAACCATGTGTGCAATGGACACCTAAACAAGAAAAGAAAAGGGCACAATTATTTACAAGTAGTTTAAATAAATATGCTTTATTTTCACAGGTTTATTTTTGGATCCTTCTACCTTCATCAGTAACATTAAAGAGTTATCTCCCTATCAAGGCAGCTTAGATAAATTAAGGCACATAAGGCTAAAAAGCAATTTATCATGTTCTTTCTGTAAATTATTAGCAACAAGAGTATAGGACACTTGAGTTTATCCCAGTTCAAGAGCACTAACTTAATGAAACTGAAATAAAGCTAATGCAGATAAAATTAAAAGAAATTGTTTTTTAATGACTGCTCAAATGCTTATCAGAAGACAATACAAATTCAATATTTGTGCTTTTAGTGGATTCAACAAGCATTACATTAATTTCTTACCACCAGGCATAAAACTCATACCCATATTACCCCACCTCAAACTTGAAAGCAGTGTCAATAGACCACAGCTCTGTCAAATTTGCTATTACTGTGCTAACACCAGACTTACTAATACGGAAAGAAAAGAACAAAACCACAAAACACACTACCAAAAAAAAAAAATACAACAGTATAATTCCCTTGAATTACTTATCTGTTCAATGTAAGGAAAAAAAATGAATTAATTCTTCAGCCTCTATATTACTGAATTCATCCCCCAGTGAAGGGAGAAAGTCAAACGCATTGGAACATTTTGTCTCTCAAGGCAACAGCACCATCTAGTGAAATACAAACCAGTCTGAAAATTTCTGCTATGAAAACACGTCATGAAGGATTTAGGCAAGATGTCACCTCTTCCTTAAACTGCATTTTAAATTCTAAATATCAGAGTATTAAAGTTTCCACTAACACCAAATGCAATTATTCTTGATGTATTTTCAGTTGTGACTATGAAGCGAGTCACTTCAGCTTTTATTGAGTTCCTTATTTCTCTACCATAGTGTCCAGTTTTGGGCCCCTCTCTACAAGAAGGCCATGGAAGTGCTGGAGAGGATCCGGAGATGGGCTACCAAGCTAGGAAAGGATTTGGAGCATGTCTTATGTCAGGAAGGACTGAGAGATCTGGGACTGATCTGTAGCCTGGAGAAAAGAAGGCTGAAACAAAGCTGTAGCAAGGTGGGGGTTGGTCTGTTCTCCCTAATGACAAGCAATAGAACAAGAGGAAACAGCCTGAAGTTGCTCCAGGGGGAGGTTCAGGCTGGATGTGGGGAGGAATTTCTTTGCTGACAGGGTTGTCAGGCATTGGAAGGGGCTGCCCAGGGAGCTGCTGGAGTCACTGTCCCAAGAGAGGTTTCAGAGACAGTGGATGTTGCACTGAGGGAAATGGTCTAGTGGTTGATAGGGTTGGGACAAAGGCTGGACTCGATCTTAAAGGACTCCAGCCCAAAGGATTCTATGATTCTAAGGCAAAAACTACTACAAATTTCTTGGAGTCATCCATTCTAACTATTTAATAATATTAAAAATCATGTAACTTGCATCAAATGAAATGAATTTTAGCTTCCTTATAGAAATTTGTTACCAGCAATTATTTCACCTTCCTTTTCTCTTAAGCAAACTTTCTGCATTATTTCCATAAGGCTGACGGGCAGGCTCCAGTCCTTCAAGTTGCACAAACAGAGTTTCCATCCTATATTGTTCTAGATGAATAATAAGTTTTGTTCACTTATTCACATCTTAGTCTTTTTTCATATCTAATCTTGACACTGGAAATGAAATTGCACACAATAGCTATCAGTAAGTCCCGCAGCTGTTACTGTTAACAAGTAGGTTAAGCCAATAATTTTATACACATGACAAAGATAAGAAGCTTCTCAGTAATGAGACCAACAGCTTGGAAGGGAAAGATTATACAGGGTGCAGCACTATCACTGCTGCAGACAGTTTTGGTAAAAAACATCCTCCACATCCCTCTGATGCTTCGTCAGAGGAAACGAGTGTTCAGAACCAGAGCCAACTTTATAGTAATTCACACAAGGGAAAAGGAAAACCCAGCATTTCTCTTTTTACTACGAAAGCTTAGACCACAGGTTATTTAAAAGCTTACTCAGCACATTATTTTCTTCTTGAATCTTTTCAATCAAGTTCTTTTTCTATAGAAAGGGAACAATCTAAGTAACGAGAGAATGTTGCAAAATTCCTAGAAGTCAAAAAGTTAGTGACTAAACGCTAAAAATGGCATTTTAGAAGTCGAGATACCAGTTAAACAGGTCTGTTATGTACAGGATATCACCGTGCTATCCATGTTCCATATACACTGCTGTCCATAACCGTATCTCAAGTTCTGAAATATTATTCATGACTGAAGCCCCTTACTCCCCTTCAGCAGTTTCTCCTTTTTCATATCACGTGTTTGCATTACAATTCAGAGAAGAAAACTTAGGTCTCAAAATTGCACTCTATGTGAAAGAAATCAGAAAGTACCTAAAAGAAAACTGTGTGAACAGAAAAAAAGATTCTCATTAGTGTCCTGTGACAGGGCAAGAAGCTATGGGTACAAACTGAAACACAATAAACTCTGTTTAAACATAAGAGGAAAAAAAACCTGTTTATAATAAGGGTGAGTAAACACTGGAAGAGTTTGCCAGAAGATGTTGTGGAGTGTCCAAGCTTGAGGATAGTCAAAACTCAAATGAGCATAGATCTGAGCTGAGTATTAGCTGGCCTTGCACTAAGGCAGGGCAACTGACAAGCTGATTTCCACAGGTCCCTTCCAAACCCAGCCATTGTACAATGCTATGATTCCCTATGCATCTTAAACTGTATGAATATACCAGTTCAGCTTAACAAGCTCTTATCAACAATACATACACATACAACTGTTCCATGCACTCCTATGTCACACAGACACTCAGATCCAGGAAGACTGCAGAACCATCATCAAAAAGGCTTGAGGACAACACCCATTCTAACTCTGGAAACTCATCAAGGAAGTAATTTCTTGTCTCTTGACAGTTTGCAGATAGAGTTGAGCAATAATACACTTAACAGAAACCAGAATAAAATGGTTTTTACTAAAATATAAGACACCCAAAGTAAAGTGAGATCTTATTTTGCTCTGGGTAATAAATAAATAAATGGAAATATTATAATTATCCCTAAGAACATTCAAATATTCACTGTGAGATTATAAACCACAAAAGAAAAACTTATCCTAATATCAACTATCAATTTCCAGCAATTAATTGGCTGCTTTCTGAGGTTTACCAAAGAACCTCTGATCACAGAATCAGAGAATCTCAAGGATGGCAAGGGACCTCAAAAGCTTATCCAGTCCATCCCCCCTTGCCAGAGCAGGACTAGAGTAGGTCACACAGGAACTCATCCAAGTGCATTTGGAATGTCTCCAGAGAAGGAGACTCCACAACTCCTCTGGGCAGCCCATTCCAGTGCTCCCTCACCTAACAGTGAAGAAATTCTTCGTCGTGTTTGTTTGGAACCTCTTCTGTTTCAACTTATACCTGTTGCCCCTTGTCTTGTCATTGAACATCACTGAGAAGAGCCTGGCTCCATCTGCCTGACCGTTCCATCGCTCCCTCACCCTCACGGTGAAGTTTGTTTGTGTGTTTCTATGGAACCTCTTATGTTATATATGCATAAACCCTGTACTGAGAAAGCTCCTTTGCTTAGACTTCTAAGAATAAGAAACTGTAGTTATGAGTAAATATTAAATAGATTAACTGCAAAACCTACTGATGGCTAGAAGATGGATAGAATGGATACAAGACGACATACCTATAAGCTCTGATGGATTCTTATCACTGAAGTGTTCACATACACGGATAAATGTTTCTGTATTCTCAGGTGTAGGGCACTCACCATGCCTGAGAAATAGAGGAACATACAGATTAGGAGACATCTGGAGGAAAGGGAAGAGGGAAAAAAAAAACCCCACACAATAAAATTAGTAACTTCAATGGCATCTTTCAAATTAAAAGTTAATTATTAAATAAGTGCAGACAACTTACCCTTTACATTGAAGCTTTATATATTTAATCCCCTCTTTTTCTATATCATTCCTATCATAGAATCGAGTGGTGTTGGTCAAGTCTACCAGTAAACCCATTTTAACCTAAAAAAACAAAACCAAAGAATAAAATATAAACTTCTGTGTGTGGTTCAAGTGCATCAACACTAAATTGCTAATAACATCAAAATTCAAAGCAATAGCAGGCTACAGTTGCAACTTAAAAATCCTTATTTCTTTTGTTCATAACAATCTGTATTTTACCATCATCACAGTTATTTGTGTTTCTTTGTGAAAGTTGGTGTCTGAACTAGAACCAGCCATCAAGTCAAAAACTTCAGCCTGTTCCCACACTTCTAAATAAAAAAGATCAGCTAACAGCAGGAAAGAATCTGGTAAAGAACTATTTTACTATATTGAAAGATAGTAGGGTAGGAGCAGGTTCTCCTATACTTTAAGTGGAACAATATTAAACACTGTCAGAGTGGAAGTATCATAAGAAAAATTAACTACTGAGAGTTATATATAAATACACTCTTAGAAGAACTCACCTCAATTTACCATCCATGAAATTAAGAGTGCAAAACATTTGCAAGTTTAAACAAACAAAAAAATTCCCTTACATGCTCAGAAACATTTTATTCAAAGCTAAAACGTGAAACAACTTGAAATCTTCGAAGATGCTGGCAGCAATTAAAGTGGCAGTGTCAACCACTCAGATGTTCGGATGCATCTTAATGCAGGCTGTCTCGTCCATTCTAATGTGTCCCCTTGTATATGAACTTATTTGTTCAGTGTTTTATTTTGTAGCTGTAAGGCAGCCTTGTGGAAGTTACTATGTTTGGGAAAGAAACCAACAAATAAGACAGAAGATATTCCACTGGCTGGCATCCAACACACGGAGAACAGCAGCAAAATGCATCCTACTGATTCCTGCTCCAAACAAGATTTCCACCGGTCTCCCAGTATTACTGTACAAAAAGAGTTCACTGACATCAATGTGTACAGAGACCATTCCTGCTTTCCTGCCTTAGAAATACAAGGAATTGCTTTTGGTCAAAATGTTGACTGTCATGCTTTCAAGCAGGATCTTCACCATGAAACTAGGTGTCTTTTCAAACTGCACTTGAAGAATGGCAGTTTAGCAAAATCCTTGTTCCACAGCTTTGTCTGTTTTTAAAGTTCCAACAGTCATGCACTTAAAAATGCACTAACACTGAAGCATTTCGCACATGTGAAAGCACAGAAGAACACTGCATCATCTTCATTATATTTAACACTCCAGCATAGTCCTGTTCACAAAGTCCTGTTCACAAACAGGACTTGTATCAAGTTTTCTTTTACCTTAAGGTCAAGATGCTGCAACGATGCAGCAGCGCGGGTGGCAAGAATTACAAATCAAAGCACTGCTTCCAGAAAATTCAGGAAAGATAAATTACAACTGGCACACAGTTCAGAAATAGCTGCTTCACATGGATGTATTGTTCAGTAGATCTCAAAGAACAAATGTACAGCTCTCTGCACTGTATTCAAAGTTGTAAAGACGTACTTTCCTAATACTTTTATGCTTTCCTAACACTTAATCAGATGTTAAAAAGCATCATGTTATATCAGCAGCTTTAAGCATTTGGAATGTAACACCCAAAGCAGCTTTGAATTTCTCCTTGTTTCTTGCAACTTTGTGTAGTGTATTTAGAATGCTTTATTTACTACTATTACTGTGTTTTGCAGAAATATAAGCTACTTCAGTAGGGGTTCAGCTGACAAAAATGTTACATCACCTAAAACTGCAAATATTTAGTGTCAGCCAAGCCACTAAACATTCAGACTGACAGCATACTAGTCAGTGATTACTTTTCTAGGAAGTGTAGAAAAGGCAATTAATTCAATGATTACTTTCCCCCCTCTCCATTCTCAACAGCATTTAGCAAGGATCTCACACCACTTAATCACAGAATCATAGAATGGTAGGAGTTGGAAGGGACCTTTAGAGATCATCTAGTCCAACACCCTCATGAAAGTTGGTCCACCTAGAGATCTGATCATGCAGGAACGTGTCAAGGTAGGATCTGAAGACCTCCAAGGAAGGAGCCTCCACACCCTCCCTGGGCAGCCTGTGCCAGGGCTCCCTCACCTCAACAGGGAAAGTTTTTTCCTTATGTTTCAATGGAACTTTTTGTGTTCCAGCTTCTTTCCATCATCCCTTGTTCTGTCACTAGATAAAACAGAAAAAAGTGCTGCCCCAACCTCCTGACACCCACCATTTAGATATTTGTAAATATTCATAGAATGGTAGGGTTGGGAGGGACCTTTAGAGATCATCTGGTCCAACTTCCCTGCAGAAGCAGGTTCACCTAGGTCAGGTCACACAGAAACGTGTCCAGGTGGGTCTTGAAGACCTCCAAGGAAGGAGCCTCCACACCTTCCCTGGGCAGCCTGTGCCAGGGCTCCCTCACCTCACAGTAACATAGTTTTTTCTTATATTTAAGTGGAACTTTTTGTGTTCCAGCTTCATCCCATTACCCCTTGTCCTGTTGCTGCATACCGTAGAAAAATGCAATGTCCCAACCTCCTGACACCCACCATTTAGATATTTGCCAATATTCCCCCTAAGACTCCTCTTCTCTAGACTAAACAGCCATGCTAGTAATACTATGCTTGTCCTGACCAATCATAATTCTTACCTATAGAACGGAGCCTAGAACACATATCTTTATCATGCAGGTGCTTTGCTATGCCCTGAAATCCTGACATCACACCAGTCACCACAGTCATCATCTCTCAAATACAAAGTGTGCTCCTAGAAAGCTCTTAATAGGAGCTTCTTTTTGAAAGACTACTTAAGCTAAAGTAGTCCCACAGTGGAAAGAAAAATACTCTCAAAAATCATTTTGAAAACCCCACATTGTTCCAGAAAGCCAGTGTCTTGCCTGAATCAACATCTTCCAGTCCACCACACCCGTTGAATGACACTGATTTCAAAACATAATTGTAAATTATTGAGCAACACTCACTAAAACATACATTTCTGTCTTGCAGGGACTGTTACAACACTACAATCTTAGACACCACGCTGACACACAATTGTACAAGATGACTGGATGGAATGAACAAAAAAAAACCCCCTCTTCAATAGCTTGAAATTCCCATCTTTTATGTCCAATAATACCAACAGCTTCTCAACACCTCCATCCTGCTCATACTAATTTTGGCCAGGCTCTCCATGTCCTCCTCCGGTTAGGAAAGCCTTCCTCCTCATTTTCTCACATCCCAGCTCTCACCCGCTATTACTGCGTTACGCAGCCGCGCTCGTGCTGCTGTGCACTCAAATGGGCTTCGCTACGCTCCCCTTGTGTGACCCCAGAAGTTTCACATTACACACTGGAACTTGAAAACACCCACCCCAGGAGGCACAGAGCATACTACAATACATTGAATTCCTTCCAGTCCCAGCATTTTTTTATTCAAGGAAAATAGTTTAAAGCAGGAATTGAATTGATTTGTGAGAACAACCACATGGCTGTAAAGTGACAACTAGTTTTCCCAACAGTAACGTTGCAATTTCAGCATCCTAATTGTCCAAACATTCTTTTGGGTTAACTAATGTCCTAGCTCTTCACAACAGCAATAAAACTACCTTTTATAAAGCATAAACAGTACCAACCTACCAACTCAAGAACAAAATAAGAGAGCTAAAATTATTCATAGTGGCACCAACTTGCTCCTGCGACTTTTTTTTATGGGACCATTAATATACCATGTCAATATTGTCCATCAGAACAGGATTGCTGTCCTTTATCAAATCAGTTTCTAACATTCAGATTCTCAGCAATCAGCTCCATGAGAAAAAAAAAAAAGAGTTGCACAGGGAGCTTAAAAGAAAAAGCCCCTCCCAGACAGATGGTGTCTTAAGCACTGAACCAACACCTTCAAAAATCTCTGGTAGCAGCAACATCTCACTATTACCAAAATTCAGTTGTAAAAGTTTCTGCTGAAGTTTATTATTTGGGAGATATATAATCACAGAATCTCAAGGGCTGGAAGAGACCTCGAAAGATCCTCTAGTGCAACCCTCCTGCCAGAGCAGGATCACCTAGAGCAGGTCACACAGAAACTCATCCAGGTGGGTTTGAATCTCTCCAGAGAAGGAGACTCCACAACCCATCTGGGCAGCCCCTGCCAGTGCTCCCTCACCTCAACAGGGAAAATGTTTTTCCTTGTATTTCTTTGGATTCTCTTCTGTTCTATCTTGTACCTGTTGCCCCCTGTCCTGTCACTGGCCATCACTGAGAGCAGCCTGGCTCCATCCTCCTGACACACACCCTTTATGTATTTGTAAACATTAATGAGGTCACTCCTCAGTCTCCTCCAAGCTGAAGAGCCCCAGCTCCCTCAGCCTTTCATCAGAAGGGAGATGCTCCACTCCATCACCTTCGTGGCCCTTTGCTGAACTCTCCCCAGCAGTTCCCTGTCCTTCCTTAGCTGAGGGGCCCAAAACTGGACCCAATATTTTAGATAATCAGGTGTTAGAAGTGACTAATTCTGAAGAATCTTATCAGTCAAATACACTGCAGTAAAATGATGTGAGCCACACACAGCGAGTAAAGACTGCCTTGGGAAAACCCACTTTTCAAAGGTCTCCTCAATTGCACATACATCTCATTGCCAGACTGTTGGGAATCTGCTGCTCAATAAACATAGGATTCCAGTAACCCATTGCATATCTCCAGAAATAAAAAAGCATACATTCCCAAATGTATTAGCAAACATTTAGCAACAACAGCAGGGTTCAAGGTAATGTGATAGATTTGATGAGAACAGGGAGTTTGACAGACTTTGTACATTCTGCTTGTTAACCAAAATTACCAAAATACAAGTGAGGATCCTCATGCTGGTGACTGTACTACCAGGTTCTAATAATCCAGTGCCACTCAAGACATTACAAGTTTGCAGTATTGCAATAAGACTGATTGATGCGCCTAGTAGAAAGGCTATGAAGGCTTACCATGATTTCCCTTTTGATGACAAACCATTAACAAGCACACAGTCACAAATGTTGAGTATGTTTCTGAAGTGGTCTATAACTTCAGATTACTTTAAATCATGAGTAAGACTGGATTTGTAAAGTTTCTAGGCATGCTCATTAAAGCTGGTCAGAGTCAAAACCAACATAGGATCACCGAATCATTTCAGCTGGAAGAGACCTTTAAGCTCATGGAGTGCAGCCTTTGTCTCAGCCCTATCAACCACTAGATCATTTCCCTAAGTGAAACATCTAACTCACTCTGAAACTCCTGCAGGGATGGTGACTTCAGCACCTCCCTGGGCAGCCCCTTCCAATGCCTGACAACCCTGCAGCAAAGAAATTCCTCCTCACATCCAGCCTGAACCTCCCCTGGTGCGACTTGAGGCCATTTCCTCTTGTTCTAGTGCTTACTGCACAACACATAAAAGAGAAATTCAAATAGAACTTAGATGCAGAGACCCAAGACTTCAAACAAGAAAAATCTTATCAGTTCAAGCACCTGAGAACAGGAACATGTGCTTCACGGATAGTATTTTCTTATCACATTAAACCACACTTCTATCGCTGCTACACTGAGTAGCTCACCATCTACTTGCACATAAATAAGAATCATAAAATGAAGACTTTCCATATTTTAATCACTCCATTCTTCTGATATCTAAGCTCTGACATCATGAAACAAGTTGGGAATTAATTAAACTCAGATCAAGGTGAAAAAAGTAAAACAAAAAATACAGAAAAAATATATCACTGGCATCTTTAGTTTAATAGCAACAACAAATGGTACAAACCTGCTACATAACAGTTTAATAAACAGAATAAAGTAATTAAGATGTAATTCTTTCTTTGCCTGGGAGGTCCAAAATCCCATTTCCTACATTTCCACATGCACTGGATTGGGCACAGCACTTGACCTATATGAAAGACTGGAAGGTCCATTCCTCACCTGCATCATCGGAGTTGTGCTGTGGTGCAGAACAACATGCAAGTTGAAGTGAACAGACAGAAGTGGGCAAAACAAAGAATGAAGAAATAAGGCAGAAGCACAACCCTGTAACCCAATGATAAAGGCATCCATCCACCTTGCTGTGTCTCAAATCATGCTCCTGTCTTAAACGATCTGAAGTTTGACAACATCTCTCCAAGATGCAACAGNACATATTTGTAAACATGAGTGAGGTCACCCCTCAGTCTCCTCCAAGCTGAAGAGCCCCAGCTCCCTCAGCCATTCATCAGAAGGGAGATGCTTCACTCCATCATCTTCGTGGCCCTGCGCTGAGTGAGGCTCTTGCTGCTAATACAGAGAATGAGCTGGATGATTTTGCATAATTTTTGCCTATAAGAAAGTGCTTTTGGAAATTTTAGAGAAAACTTGAAAATGTGAACAAAACCAAAAACACTTTCTGTACAGATGTCTCAAAGGAAGCTATCATAAGATCATAGAATGGTGTGGGTTGGAAGGGACATCTGAAGATGATCCAGTTCCATTCCCCTGCAAAAGCAGGTCCACCTAGATCAGGTCACGCAGGAGGGTTCTGAAGACCTCCAGAGAAGGAGCCTTGACACCCTCCCTGGGCAGCCTGATTAACCTCTTTTCTCTTAAATCTGAAAAGTAATATTTGAAGAAACATCAATAATGAAAGTCACGTGTCAATTACTAGAAAATGTAACTTTACCTTCAGACTTTTTAAGTAGTTGGATAACATACTCGGGTGAAAGCGATTTTCTTCAGCAACCTGCTCATCGTATCTTGGTCCCAACATTGTCTTCAAAGGTAAAAACTTCCCTACGAAAGAGAATCACATTTTGCAGCATTTTATGTGTACTCAAGTGTATGTACATTTACCACTTCACAATTTCAAAGCAACATGCTCAACAGATTTAGAGGTTTCCCTTCAACGAAAAATCGTCACAGGGAAAGTATCAAGAACAATTTAATTGGAATATTTTTTAATGATGAGAATTAAAGGAAATACAGGTCAGTTCATCTAAAAAAAAAAAAAAAGAAAAGGTAATTTAACAGATTTAGCCCAAACAGGTATACGACAGATGCCTAGGAAAGAGTGACTAATGATGATAATGGCAATCCATCGTCAGATTATTCTCCACAACCACAAGCTGTAGCTCAGCAACTTCCTGAACTAGAGGTGTTACTCTTCTCTTGAAGGTGCTATCTCATGCACCTTATGCAATCATATGCATCCATACCATGTGCAGTATGGATGCTTTTAATAATATCTCACTTCTGCCTGCTGCATGTACATGTAGGACAGGATTAACTAACATGAAGCAATAGAAGGAGACTGGTAGACACCACTGGGACATTTCAGTATCCTGCTCAGCCTTTTTCCATGACAAAACCAAAAAGAGATTGAGTTTTCAGTGGTTATAAAAAAACAGATGTCTGCAGAGATGGCAATGCCAAGGAAGTAAAGATGAAGCAATCTGATCACTTCATAGAATCACAGAGTGGGAGAGTTGGAAGGGACCTTTAGAGATCATCTAGTACAACCCCCCTGCAGAAGCAGGTTCACCTAGATCAGGTCACACAGGAATGTGTCCACGGTGAGTCTTGAAGACCTCCAAGGAAGGAGACTCCTCACCCCTCCCTGGGCAGCCTGGGCCCTCACGGGAAAGGAGTTTTTCCTTCCACTTCAGATATAGAAGTTCAAAGAAAGCTCTTTTCATCACATTTGTGACTGAGTTGCTACCACAAAGCACTAAATGTGAAAATGTGTCATTCTGAACAACTGCTGTCCCATAGAACCAGAAAGTGGCAGAAAACCACCAATATTTAAAGAAGTGGGAAATCATGGGAGACGTAGACCAATTCAACTCGATCAGATTGAAGGATTCTGTTAACCCGAATGAACTCAACCTCACCAACAGCAGAGCTCCAGGCCTTACTAGTGCTTCTATTTGAGGTCACCCAAAAATTTTAGATGCCACAACCGTGGGGAGGGTCAAGATGAAATGCCTGATGAATTTTAATCCACAGAAGCCAGACAAACCTCAGCAACATTATTACTACCACACTATCAGATGGGAATAAAGTCATGCACAGATGCTTAGACATTTGATTGAAATGCTAATTAAAACTAGGATATAACACATCTGGGAGATAGTAGAAACATCAATAAACTCTAAAAATTCTCTCTCAGTAAAGCTCTTAGATGCCTTTGAACGTTCAAACAGCAAAAAGAAAAGGAGAGAAGACTAATGGTGTACTTTGGTTAAGTTGCATACACTAAAAAAACCCAAAATCAGGTGAACTCATATAGAAACATGTTATGATAAAGCAGCTCAAAATAACGAAGCAGTGCACAGTAACTTCTTGTGCAGGATCACACCAAATGGAAAAGAATTACCTTGCAGTTACTGAACAGACACACACACACACACACACAAGCAGTGACCTCACAGTAGATGACATGCTGATGACCTGCATTCTGGCTTACTCTGTGCTGTTATTTTTGAGAAGCCCTGGCTTAAAAGACAGACAAGCAAACAAAAGCGACAACTTCCAGAGATCATGAACTTGCTGAGAAGAAAAACGGAGTCATCAGTCTATTCTTGTCATAGTCAAAGGCTATCAGCTCAAGCTCTCCAGTCTCTTAGTAGACAACTCTTATTAGGCACAAAGCAGTGCTTTTACTAGCAACTGGGGGGGGGAAAAAAAGAGATAATGGAAAGGAGCACTACGACCCTGCTGTTATTTGAGTTGTTTTAAATGAGTTTAATTAAATTGCTATTTAAGTTCAGAGAAGTATAAGGAATTTAAACACTGATAGATACCAAATAATGCTTATGAATGGGAAGATTAAGCCTACTGAGATTTATCTCACCAGGGTCTAAATAAACCTGTCGTTGGTGTCTCCAGTTCCACAACCAAACGGTATCAAAAAACCCACAAGAAGATGACGCAGAAACGTGGGACAGAAAATGCAAGAGTTGTAACCTTATAAAGGAAAGAAGAGTTTAAGAAAACTAAAGAGAGGAAAGTTTGTTTATCTCATACCAGGCAGTAGGGGAAACATTCATCTGAAGTCAGTAGGGTAGTTAACTCACAATCAAAACATGTGGGTTTACATAATACCTAATTGACTGCCACTACACGCCAGCAAGGCTGGAATACCAAGCAACAACTGAGACAGGCAGTGTGTTACTTGGTAAAAACATCCAAGATGACAACACTCACTGACAAAACCTGAAACACGTAGAATGCTGGCGAAGGACACTTCAGCCCATCCTCCAGCTAAATAGCTTAGGAACACACACCAGTGACTGACAGTTCGCCGTGAGTTGTCCCAGCAACGGATCAACACTGATAAACATCAGAGCCTTTAGGAAAACAAACAAACAAACACGGAGGAGGACTCGTTCAGAGCAGAGCTGTGCCCCAGCACGGCAGCTTCTGCTCGTCTGGCTGCCGTCCCTCTCATCAGGCGTGACAGACGGTATAAGTTTTAGTCCTGAGCGAAGCGAGAACCCGGCACGATGGTTCCCCAGAGCAGAACTGAGCTCGTGCCGTGCCGTGCCCCCGGCAAAAGGGAGCCGAGACGGATGGGTTTCAGGGCTCGCAGCAGCCCCTCGTGCTGAAGGCAAAGCCCTGGCTTAAGGGAAAACAACCTCCGCACGGGACAGGCGGCACCGGGGCAAACTCACTCACGGGGCCGGCGGCTCTCGGGCGGCATCGGCTGCAAACAAGGACAAAGAGCCCCGGCCGGCCCCGGAGGGCGAGGGGCCGCGCTGGTGCCGAAGGAGCGGGAAGCGGTGGGGAGACAGCCCCGGCGGGCAGCGCAGCGCGGCGCAGGGGAAGGAGACAACTGCACCACGCATCTGCTCGGGGATGGGACGGGACGGGACGGGATGGGCCAGGCAGGACCGAGCCGAGCCGAGCCGGGCCGGGCCGGGCGCTCACCTGCCACGGGCTGCCCTCTCCTGGGGCAGTGGAGCCAGCGCGGCGGGATCTTGTTGTAGGACATG
>WBNH01001528.1:0-29340 GCA_013401255.1 Urocolius indicus | reverse complement strand
GCTGTCGGAGCTGCCGGAGCTGCCGGGGCTGTCGGGGCTGTCGGAGCTGCCGGGACTGTCGGGGCTGCCGGAGCTGTCGGGGCTGTCGGGGCTGTCGGGGCTGCCGGGGCTGTCGGAGCTGTCGGGGCTGCCGGAGCTGCCGGAGCTGTCGGACCTGTCGGGGCTGCCGGGGCTGTCGGAGCTGTCGAGGCTGTCGGGGCTGTCGGAGCTGTCGGGGCTGTCGGGGCTGTCGGAGCTGTCAGGGCTGTCGGAGCTGTCAGAGCTGCCGGAGCTGCCCGCACCTGTGCTGTCTGTGCAGCCTCTGGCTGTGCGGATCAGCGGCTCGGGGGTGACTTTCCCCAGCGAGGACTTTGGCAGCTCGTGTGGGTTGGTGCTGTCTGGGCAGCCCCCGAGCTGCCTGTGCATCCCGGCTTTGGGAGGGGAGGGTCTCAGACCGAATCCTGTGCCACCCATCCATCACACATAGGTCTCTTCCTCTCTTCAGGTCTTGGGGGGCTTTGAGTACTATGCAAAGCTTCAGGCTCAAAGGAACCTCCCCCCCCCCCCCCCAGGTTTTTTCTCACCTCAGCAGGGCTCAGTGCCGCAGCAGAGAGCTTCCTGCAGCCAGCAGATTCCCAGCAAAACCTTCCATGTTCCTCCATTTAACCCAAGGAAATTCTTCAGGGTAATCCCACAGGCACGTGCTGCTGCTGCTCGTGGAGCTGATGAACGCCTTGCTAAGGAAACATCCCAGTGCCAGTGTCTGAGGGGACCTTTGCTGGCAGGATCAGGCCTTTCTCCTTGCTGACAGGCTGAGCAGTTTGGGCTGTGCACAGGCAGCTGTGCCATGTCTCTGGCAGAAAGAGCTGGGGTTACTGACAGGCCAGGAGAAGCTTTGGGCTGGGCGGTGGCCCAGGGGGCGTTTGCAGGGCTGGTGGGGGTTTAAACCTGAGTCCCACAGGTCAGTCACCAAAACCAGTCAGGATGGGTTGCTGTGGCTCCAGCCCATCCTTGGTCACTTGTCCTCTCCAGCTCCCTCTGTGCCACGGCTGCTGTCCCTGGCCTGGCAGCTCCCTGCAGTCTGGGATCCTCGTGGGACCCAGGCGTCTGCCTCGCTCCTCGTGCCAGTTGGGACAACGCACATTCTGTCCAAAAAGTACAAGAAGTTGGGTGCTCACTTGCCAAGCAGAGCTGGGACATGTCCCACTGCCAATGGAAACGTGGTGGGATAAGATCCTCAGCCAAAAACCCCAACTGAAGTCTGCCTGCAGCTGTGCAGGGCCTGGGATGGGCTGTGGCTGCCCGTCCTGCCCAGGCTTGGCAGGGGAAGTGGCTTTTCCAGTCCCACTGCGTAATGGAGCTCCTTGGGAGGCCCTTAGGAAGCCCAGCCCCATTGCAGGGGCTATGACTCACACCCCACACACAGATCCCACGTGGCTGTGCTGGACCCTGCCAGGTGAACACCATGGGTCTGCACCACGAGCTGCCCCAACACCAAGGGCGAGTCTGTGGTCTCGGTCCTGCCCACGGTCTAAAGATGCTGGGGCCGGTTTGGGGTGAGAGCCCCCAAGCTGGCATCCCTCAGTGGATCCCTGAGCCAGGCAGGATGCCAGCCCTTTGCTGGCCTCCTTGGAGCAGGAGCACGAGGCTGCTGCATCACCCCGGCACTTGGCTCCACACTGTTGAGGACCGTGTGGCTTTGGCTGCAGAGACAGGGCTGGTGCCTCCCCAACGAGGCCAGCAGCTGGGTTCATAGGGGTGTCCTGACACTCCCCACAGCTCTCTCTCGCTGCACCCAGCCCACACACCTCAGGTGTGGTGGCAGATGGAAAACCAGACCTGGCTGTGTGGTGGCCATGGGTGCCTGGGGTGTGAATCTGGGCTGTGTCACTGCTGCCATCCAGTCCCTTCCCACAGCCCAGCCCCAGCCCATGTAACCTGGGGACATTCACTCCAGGAGTGCTTACACAGCAGAGATCCTCAGGCTCAAGAGAAGGAGCAAGGGCAGGGAGGAATCATTCACAGGATCCACAGGGGCTGCTTTTTCCCTCTTTCACTTCCCCAGGCTAAACCCTTATCCTTTCCCGAGCTAAAACAGGCTCAACTTGTTGCTCCCTGTGGCCCAGTGTCAGAAAAGCCTGCAGGAGGCACAGAGCTGATGTGCACAGGGAGTGCTGAGCTTCCTGCTCCCTGTCCTTTCCCTGCTAATGGCAGAGCTCAGGGAGGGACGTTATGAGCATTTATTAACTGCAAAAAAAAAAAAAACCTCAGGGGCTCTCCTGCAACAGGGGAAGCGTGAGGGAAAGCAAAGAGCAACGTGGGGTGACAGAGCTCCCAAACCCCCCCAGACGCCGTCTGCCCCAGCCCCGGGGTGCAGCTGGCCTGGGCATCCTGATGGTGCTCATCCTGACGGTGCTCAGGGCTCCTCCTGCATCCCATCCTGGCCATTGCTTTGTCTGCAGGCGCTGCAGGTGTGAGTGGCAGCAGGAGCAGGAGCCAGCACCCGAGAAGAAAAGGGAGCTGAGGACGGACTGAGCAGGGTTAAGCACTGGAGGCAAGGGCGGGTTAGCTTAGGGTTAGCATGTGCTCGTGGTTTAGGAGCCAGCAGCCCCACCAGCCATCCCACAGCCCCTCCTTACACCCAGGGACCGCGTCTGAGCCCCAGACTGGAGGCTGATGGCCCACCGGTCACCGCTCGGCCCTGGGAGCCCAGCCCGTGGTGTGCTGGATCCCCTTCGCCTCTGCCCCATGCCGCTCTCCAGCCCTTTCCTTCCAGCTCTATTTGGTGGCAGATTTGATCTTGTGGATGGCATAGGGGCTGGACTCCTTGGGCATCCAGATCTCATCCCTGGCACAGCCCTGGTGCTCGGCCGCTCCCTCCATGGCCGCCGTCAGCTCGGGGCTGAAGATGCTGTCGGTGCCTCGGTATGTGCGGGTGAGGCGGCGGAAGGACGAGTCCGAGGAGCTGTCGTCGGGAAGGTCCTCATCCTGCTCGTCCTGCAGCTTGGTCCTGCTCAGCTCGGAGCTGCTGCCCAGCTCTGGGTCTTTGAGAGCCTCCCCCACCTCTTGGAGGAAGGTCGTCTTGGGGCTGATGATGCACAGCAGGAGCAGGAGGCCTCCTGAGACCCCGCAAAGAAAGTAGAGGCCGACTTTCTCAGGGACACCTGGGGATGGAGAGCAAAGAGACACAGCAGGGTACAACCCACCCCTGCAGCCTGTTGGGCACCAGTGCCTGGTGACCCCCTCTGCCTGGCATGCGAGAGGGAGAGGAGCAGGGATGCCCTTGGCACCCAGGCTGCAGAGGCTGAGCAGACCCTGTCCCAGTGACTGCAGGAGCATCACTCAGAGCTCCATCAGCACCCACCATTGTCCCAAAACTTCCATTTCCCCATAGGAAACCCCCACTGGGATGCAGGTTAGGCAGTGCAAGGTGGGAGGGAGGAACCATCTCACCAGGGATTTAATGAGAGCTTTTCCCTGGCAAGGAAATATTTTGCTCAGAGAGAGGGGCTCTCTGTCTGTGTCCCTGCAGCCAGGGCAGGAAGGAAGGAGAGCCAGCAGGTAACTCAGCCTGTTGGAGAAGGAAGGTGTTTGGGCAGGACAACAGCAGCCCTGCGGGGCCCCGGGGCTTCTTCCAGCTCTGGGCTCCTGCCCTACCCCAAACCCACTGTGGGTGCTTGGTGTCCTTCCCTCTCACGTGCCTGCTGACCCTACCAGAGGGGTCTGGGGTCTGGTTGCCTCCGAGCCAATCCCTGGGCTGAGGAGAGTGCCATCTCAGGACCTGACCCACCCTCCCAAGCCTGTCCTGCTGCCACGGGTGCTGCATGTGGGCTGGGGAGGGCACATACCCCAAAGGTGGGCAAAAGCTGCCAGAGAGCTAGTAAAAATCATCCGGTCTTCCCGGAGCCTGGAGAACCTGGGCCCTTTGTACCAGCCACCTGCAGCGAACAAGGGGACGTGGGCTGAGACACGGGGTGGGGGGGGGGTTCCCCAGTGCTCGCTGCCCTCCCCTGCCCACCTCCTTCCCCATGCCATGCTCCTTCCTTCCTGCACAAGTGCTCCTCCGCCTGCAGGGACGCTCGCTGCATGTCCCCCTCTGCCCTGCTCCCCGCAGCCCACCACTCCAAAACGGGCACCGGCTGATGCGTGGCTGCAGCCACGGGACAGCGGGGCTGGGATGGGGCTGCAGGGCTCGTGGCAGCGGTGGGTACCACAGAGCCAGCCAGCCCGTGAAGGAGTGGAGGGAGGGGGTTCACCTGGGCACCGACACGATGCCGCAACAGCTTTTGCCGTGCCCCCCGGCCCACGTTACCGTGTGTGTAGTCCGACAGCAGGAATGGGTCCGAGGTGTCAGGACCCACCTCCTCCAGCAGCTGCTTGGGCACTGCAAGGAGAGCACACACTGAGCACCACCAGCCTGTGTGTGCCCAGCAGCCCGCAGTCTCACCGGGGAGCCCCTCTCCCCTGCCTGTGCGGCACAGAGATGGTCCCCACGCCCCCAGCCCTGCTGGCAGCTCTCACCACACGTGTAGGAGACTCGCAGCTGCTTCTTGATGCCAGGGAGACAGGGGTCCCCGAAGGTGGCCCTGTCAGCAGCCACGGTGCAGTTCCCCTTGCGGTGACACCTCTTGGAGACCCTGCGCAGGGCGTCTGGAGCCAGGCACTCTGCAAAGACACAGGCACGGGGCAGGTTTGCTTTGGGCACCAGCCAGTTGAGGCTAAGGGGCACAGGTACAGCCCCATGGCATGCCTGAGGGCATACTTGTGCCATCTCTGCACGGCTTCTGGCCCCTTTTCTGTGGCTCAAACCATTCTGGTGTTACCTATGTGGGGTCTCCCAGCGTTCGGGGCATCACACTCGGGTTTGCCCTGCAGGAACCGCCCGTAACTTGCAGAGTAGATGGCCAGGATGGATTTTGGCCGGCACTGCAGCCTCAGCTTGTCGTTTTCACACACAGTCTTGACCCGATGGTTCCCTGGGGAGTGACACGGCAGCGTGTCCCAAGGCATCCCGGGTCACCTGCGGCATCCTTCGCCCAGGTAAGGCTCTGAGAGCTGCCAAGGGCAGGGCTGCAGGAGGGCTGAGGGAGCAGCTCGGCTCCCCTCTCCCATCCTTTCCGAGCAGCCGAGACTGGGGAAGAGCCCCCGCGGCGTTTGCCCAGACCCCTCCCCACCTCACCTGGCCGGCACTTGTAGGAAGCGATGAGGTACTTGTGCGTCCCAGGGCACGGGTCCGGCCCGAAGACCTGGCTGTGCACCGAGAACTGGCACCACCGCTGGTCCTGGCACTCGGACAGCAGCTTCTGGAGGGCAGAGCAGAGCGGCACAGGCCTGAGAGCGGCTGGGGAGCCCCGAGGCTGCCTCTCACCTCCTCTCCCTCGGAGCCACCGCTGGGCTCAGGGGAAACGGCCTCTGGCCCCGCAGAGGTGCCCTCAATGCCCCGTGCAGGGGTCGGACATCAGCGCCAGCAGCTGCGGAGCGCGACTCGCCCCCGGAGGCTCGGCACTGGCCACGCCGGCGGCAGTGAGCCCCAGCTCCGGTCCCACACAGCTGCGGGTGCCGAAGGGCCTGCAGCCCTCCCGGCTGCTCTGTGCCCCGTTCCGCAGGCTCCTCGGGATGCCTCAGGCTGCGGGGCCTGCGGAGGGTCGATGTCCTCACTGGGCATGAGGCTTTTCCCCCCCCAGACACAAAGAGGAATCGAGCCCAGCCACAGCACGGAGAGGCTGTGGGGCTGTTGGAGCAGCCCGGGGAGAGCATCCTCCAGCCAGGCATCAGCTTGGGATCTCCTCTCTTCTGGCAGCCCCTGCCGTCCTGTCCTCCCCTCTGCCTTTGTTGACCCTCCTTTGGGTCTGCTTCATGAATCCACTTCTTTGGAGCTGCCAGCACGGGCGAGTGCTTCTTCTCCAAAGCTCTGAGCCAAGAGCAGGGGATGCACCTGCAGGGCCAAGCAGTGCAACAGCCCCCAGGGGCTCGTGTCCCATTTCCCGAGCTGCTGCAGCACCCCTTGGTCCCAGGACCCAGCCCCAGCTGCCAGCGCTTCCCCCGAGCCTGCTGCATCCTGCAGCATTACTCCAAAACCCATCTCAGGAGGCAGCAGTGCCCGCCCTGGCAGAGCTGCCCTTCCCTGGGACCCCACGGCAACAAGGTCTTGTTCATCCCTCCTCCCAAAAACGCTCTGGGGAAAGGATCCCGAGGGGGAATCCCGATGGGTAGGGCAGCAGCCTCCCCTGGGGCAGGAGAGGCAGCCGTGCCAGCCCAAGCAGTGAGCCGTGGCAGGCGGGGGGGGGAGGGGGTGTGCAGCCCCCTAGGACCCCCCCCCTGCTCTCACCAGGTGTGCGGTGCTGGATGCGCAGTCGGTGCTCTCCTGGGACGCGTGGCCGGGGACGCTGCAGAGCTCAGTGCTGGGCACACGGCGCCCGTAGAAGGCGCCGAGGATGCTGATGGTGGTCTTGTGAGGGCAGACGATGAGGAGCTGCTCCCCGTCGCAGGTGTGGGTCGTGTGGTTCCTCAGCACCTTGCGCAGGTAGCCTGGAAGGGGAGGGCACAGGCAGCAGTGGCTGCAGGAGACCCTGGGACCACGGCTGTGCCTGGGCTCCTGGCAGTGCTGGCAATGGGAATGGCCTGGGCTGGGGTGCTTATGAGGTAATGGGGACCAGATGGGGGCTGTGGCAGAGAAGGGGGGTTTGCAGCAAATCCAGCTCTGCATCCAGCATTGCAGCCGAGAGGCTGGGAAGCAGTGTGGAGCAGCTGAGCTGGTCAGCAAAGTGAAGCAAAAGCTTGAGGTAGGACAACAGGTCAGGAAAAAAACCTCAAGCACAGAATAATCCGATAAAAATCACAGATTCACAGAGTGGTGGGGTTGGAAGGGACCTGTAGAGATCAGCCAGTCCAATCCCCTGCCAAAGCAGCTCCCACAGGAAAGTGTCCAGGTGGGTTTGAAGAGCTCCAGAGCAGGAGCCTCCACACCCTCCCTGGGCAGCCTGGGCCAGGGCTCCCTCACTCAAACACTCAAACAGTTTCTCCTCATGTTTCAATGGAACTGTTTGTGTTGCAGCTTCATCCCATCACCCCTTGTCCTGCCACTGGAGACAACAGAGAAAAGTGCTGCCCCAAGCTCCTGACACCCACCAGTGAGAGATTTGGAGCTGTTCATGAGCTCCCCCCTCAGTCTCCTCTTCTCCAGACTGAACAGCCCCAGGGCCCGCAGCCTTTCCTCAGCAGGAAGATGCTGCAGTGCCCTGAGCATCTTGGTGGCCCTGCACTGGCCTCTCTGCAGCAGTTCCCTGTCCCTCTGCAGCTGGGGAGCCCAGCACTGGCCACAGGACTCCAGCTGAGGCCTCAGCAGCTGTGGCAGAGCAGAGGGGGAGCAGAAGCTCCCTGTCCCTGCTGCCCACACTCTGCTGGATGCATCCCCATGAGGAGCAGCCAAGGGTTTAGAGAAAATCAGGCTTGATTTGGAGACATAGGGAGGAAAGAGCAAGGATGAGCCAGAGCTGATCACCCAGAGATGGCCACTGGGGACCATTTCTCTCAGACGATGCTGAGCCAAGTGCTGGAGGAGAGAAGGCTCCAGCAGCTGCAGTGAGCCCCCACAGTTGCCTGGGTGGGTGTGAGCCACCAAGTCATCATCTGAGCCCAGCTGACCCCGGGTCTCTGTGCTGGAGAAGCCCAGTGCATCACTGTAAACCATTCACAGCCTGTGGCCTCTCTAACTGTCCCTTCTCTGGGAATTCACAGTGCAGGGTGCTTCTATCTTTTAATCCTGCCTAGCTGGTGTCTCAAACCACTTACCATGTCTTTCCTCCAAGAGACAGTAAGGTGGGGCTGTCCTGCCCAGCCCTTAAGAGGCTTTAACACACAGCCATCAGCTCTGGCTGGTATCAGCTGTGCTGGGTGAGCGAGGAAGCTGTTGTAATAAAAGTTCTGCAAGCTGCCAGGGTGCTCTGAGCACCAGTTGCTGGAGGAGGCTGAGAAAGTGGGAAAAGCTGACCAAAAGAATGATGTGTAGGGCCCTGGGCAGAGCAATTTGCATCAGGCCTTTGACTAAAACTAAAGCAAAGGAGAAGAATTCTTTTGAGGCTGAGGGGTGAGGACAGGGCAACCCAAGAACTGCCAGGCAGGACCTTGGGCTGCTGAGCAGCCCCAGTCCTCAGCTGTGGGATCCCTGGAGGGACCAGTGCTGGGGTTCAGGGCAGGACATGCAGCCTGTCACTCAGCTGGCAGCATGTCACACTGTCCCAAACCAAGGCAAGGAGGCAGGAGTGTCAGCTCCCAAGCCCTGTGCTTCTGCCTCTGTCCCTCTGCAACTCAGTGCCAGGCTCTGCTGCACAAAGGGCGCCTTTCACCTCTCTGCTGCCACTAACCCTTTGGTGCCTGCAGCCAGCATCACTCCCTGGGATTTCATCTTCCCCTGGGACACAGGCAGCTGCTGGCACTTCTCCTGGGAAGCCTGGGGTGAGTGAAAGGGAGAGCCACAGCCCTGCACAAGCGAGCAGAGGCAGAGGAGGGGGGATGGGAGCAGCTGAGCTGTTTTAGGCTGGTCAAAACTCCAGTGAGATGCAAAGATGCTCCTTGGAGGGCACAAAGCTGGATCAGCCCTTTGTGGTGCAGTGTCCACAAAGAGAGGGGCAGGAGCAGCCCTGTCCCAACCCCCCTCCACTCTGGTTGCCCCATATCATAGGGTGCTGTGGGCTGAGGGCCGCAGGACCCAGCCTGGGCTGCCAGCCCCTGTCTCCTTCACAGAGCCACAGAGTCTCAAGGGCTGGGAGGGAGCTGGAAAGCTCATCCAGTGCAACCCCCCTGCCAGAGCAGCAGCACCTAGAGCAGGGCACACAGGAACTCATCCAGCTGGGGTGGGATGTCTGCAGAGAAGGAGCCTCCACAGCCCATCTGGGCAGCCCCTGCCAGGGCTCCCTCACCTCAACAAGGAAGAAATTCCTCCTTGTGTGTCTTTGGAACCTCTTCTGCTGCAGCTTGTGCCCATTGCCCCTTGTCCTGTCACTGGCCATCCCTGAGCACAGCCTGGCTCCAGCCTCATCACACCCACCCTTGATGCATTTGGAACCATTCCTGAGCTCACCCCTCAGGCTCCTCTTCTCCAAGCTGCAGAGCCCCAGCTCCCTCAGCCTTTCAGCACAAGGCAGATGCTCCACTCCCTCATCTCTGTGGCCCTGTGCTGAGCTCTCTCCAGCAGCTCCTTGTCCTTCTGCAACTGAGGGACCCAGAGCCAGACACACTATTCCAGATGTGGGCTCACGAGGGCAGAGTAGAGTCTCCATTGCAGCAGCTCCATGCCCGCGGAAGCAGCCAGGCTCCAGAGCCACCTGATTTCTGCCTGGCACCAACTCCAAACCCTCCTGCCCACTCCTGACACGACTGGCAGCGGGGCTGCCCAAACCCTCTGCTGCCAGGCTGGCCCAGGGCACATGGAGCTGAGCTGAATCCAAGGTGTGATGGGGGACACAGGGGAAGAAATAGGGGTGGGAACAGGTTTCCCCACCTCCAGGCTGCCTTGCAGCAGGCACCTTCCTCTGCTGCTGCTGCTGTCTGTGCTGGCTGCCAGCACTGCCACGGTCTATTTTCAAGCCCAAGCCAGAGCAACAGAGGTTTCCCTGTCACAGTGTCTGGGTGCAGTGAGCAGTGGGGCAGATGAGTGTTCTGAGGGGTGAAACCACGTCAAGGAAGCTGCAGGCAGGTCTGACTCAGTCGCTGCCGCTGTGGTTGTGCCGTTGGCCCTGCTCAGATGAACTCACATCCTCTGAGGCTCAGCCCTGCCGGGCTGGCAGCACCGTGCCCAGCTCCCGCAGCTCCCGGGCCTGGCAGAGCACAGCAGAAGTTGTGTGTGGCTGCTTCTAGAAGGTACCTCAGTGGAACAGCAGCCCCAGACTGCCTGCCCCCATCCTGACTGTCCCAAGTGCTGGAGCACAAAGGATCCCAAATTTCTGCCTTGGCTACACCAGAAAGGCTCATGGCCCTGCCAGCAGGGAGAGGATCTGGCCCTTGCTGTGCCATGTGGCAGTGAATGCTGCCAGGTGGTTCTGTGTCGGCAGCTGAGACACAGGCTCCAGCCAGGGACTGGGTAGAGCTTCAGCCCATCTCTTCCCTCACCTTCTCAGAGCAGCTGAGGCTTGCAGGGTATCTGGTATCTAGCAACAGGACAAGGAGTGATGGGATGAAGCTGCAACACAAACAGTTCCACTGAAACATGAGGAGAAACTGTTTGAGTGTTTGAGTGAGGGAGCCCTGGCCCAGGCTGCCCAGGGAGGGTGTGGAGGCTCCTGCTCTGGAGATCTTCAAACCCCCCTGGACACGTTCCTGTGTGACCTGATCTAGGTGGGAGCTGCTTTGGCAGGGAGTTGGACTGGCTGAGCTCTAAAGGTCCTTTCCAAGCCCCACCATGCTGTGATTCCATGATCCCTGGGTGCTCCAGCAGTCTTCAGCTCCACACACTGCCTGGCACTGCGACCACGAGCATCGTGGCCAGAGGGGTCTCAGGAAAGCTCAGGGATTGCCTTAAGATTTGGGGTTTTCTGTTAAATTTCTGCCTCCAGACTGTCCAAGGCAGACCAGCAACAGCAGGGGGGAAACCCTCCTTCCCTCCCTCCCAGCTGGGCTGTGGGATGTGCAGGTGTTTTCAGACCCCAGCCCCACCTCGGGGCTGAAACACCCCAGCTCTTTTAGCAAAGTCCCTCTGTCCTGCACTGCCCTGTGCCTCGCCTGTCCCTGTCCCCATCCCACCAGCCCTCCCCTGGCTCTGGCGCAGCCCCCGGCATCGCTCCTCACCCTGCCTGTGTCCCCACTCACCCGAGAGCTGCGGGCTGGCGTCCAGCCCTGCGGCCAGGCAGAGGAGCAGCAGCAGGGCTGCTGCCGGCCGCTCCATGGCTCCGCCGCCGTCGTGTCCGCTGCGTCGGTGGCGGCCGGGGACAAGGAGCCACTTCTCCGCCCCGCCACAGCGCTGGGGCTGCGTGCCCGCTCCCGGCTGCCCAGGGCGAGGGGCTGCTGCTGGCAGCCTGCTCAGATGCAGTGGGCACAGGGAACCCTCCCACGGGGAGGGACGTGTTGTCGGCCGCAGCGCCTTGGCATCGCGGCAGCTGGCAGAAAAAGCGCCAGCCCCTTGCCTCCAGCCTCTGTTCTGCACAAACAGAAGGACGGGGCTCGGCGAGGTTCCTTCCGTGGCCCCTGGTTTCTCATGGGCATGGCCAGGCAGGACTCCGGGTACGTGTGTGCTGTAATCTCCATCTCTCCTGATGTCCGGCCATTCAGCGCTTGAGGAGGAAGGGAAGGGAAGGGAAGGGAAGGGAAGGGAAGGGAAGGGAAGGGAAGGGAAGGGAAGGGAAGGGAAGGGAAGGGAAGGGCATTGTGCCCTCTCCATGCCCCCAGGACCTGCAGGAGTTAAATCCCTGCCCGCTGCGTCCGCTGGCAGCTCCGAGGGAAATGCAGCGGGCAAGAGCTGCTCGCTCTGCCCAGGCTGAGGTCAGCAGAGAAGGCAGCAGCAGGCAGTGCCAGGAGCCTGTGTAGCTCCCCAGGGCTCAGCATCGCTCAGGCAGGGGCAGCAAGGGGAGGGTGTGGGCAGCAGGGGCTGGCACACAACACCCAGGGTCCGCAGCAGGATCTGGCTGGGGGGAGCGAGGTGGGTGCTGAGCTCATGCTGGGGGTGCAGCTGTGGCCCCAGTAGCACTCCCAATGCCATTAACGGATCCCTCTCTCTCATCAGGCAGAGTTTCCTGTCCTGTTGGCTGGAGCTTCAAGTTCTCCAAAAGCTTTGATGGGGCAGAAGTGTCCCCCCAGCCCCTCCCGTGCAGCTGCAGCGTAAGGGCAGCACTGGGTTGTGGGACAGGACAAACTTCTCTCATGGCAAGACTCTTCCAGGAGCCTGCAAAATCATTTCCCAGCCTAATTGCCTCAGAGTGGATGCTTTCTTATCAGGGTTTGATTGCTTTTAGGAAAGCCTGGTGTTACCTCAGCAGGGAGGGGGCTGAGCCAAGCAGTCGTGATCCCTGTTTAGAGCAAGGCTCGGTGCCAGCTCTGGGGCCCTGGGATGTGAGAAGGGACTGGCCCAGGACAGGAGTTAAGCCCATGGGTGCTGGGAAGCTGTCTCCTCTGGGACAGCAGCCAGGATGATCTGATGGGCGAGTGTTTCCCTCCCATCCTGGGAAGGAAAGCAAGCCAGTCATCCTTCCTGTGAAACAGCCCAAATTCCAGGAACGAGGCCCTGTCAGGGGTCAGCCCCGGAGCCATCCCGTCCCACCTCCACCCCACACACTGCCCCAGATGGGCTGCTGCCAGCGGGGCTCTGGGGTTCCCCCCTGCACCCTGACACACGCCAGCCTCTTCTCCTTCCCTCCTTGGCCCTTGTGCTGTCCTTCTGCCTAAAGTCAGTGCCCTGACGGCGCTCGGCTTGCTGCACAGAGCCAGTGGCGAGCATCCAGGCTGCCCTGGCTCAGCCCCAGCCGAAACGGAGAGCCCTGGGGACACCTCTGTGAGGATGCAGGGCTGGGAGGACGGCACAGGGGTGAGCCCAGAGCACGAGGAGCAAGCAGGCAGGACACATCCCTTGTACAATCCCTCGCTCCCGGCCGCGAGGTGACGGCAGCAGCGCCGGAGCCGCCTGCCCCACGACTTGGAGACACCCGTGCGCGCCTGGCTGCGTGCGATAGACTGCACAGACACCCGTGAGCGTGTCCCGATAGACCCTGGGTGCTGAGTCACAGCTGGGAGGCCCCACAGCTTCCCCTTTCCCCGTGGGTAGGTCCCGGCTCACACCCCATCGCTCCTCCCCGTCGATTCAAAAGGAAGGAAAGGGCAAGCCCCAGCCCTCCACGGGCTGCCCGAGCCACCAGCCCCGCGCAAGCCGGAGCTCAGCGGAGGACAGTCCCAGCTCAGCACAGCAGTGGGCAGCCAGCAGTCCCTCCCCGCGCTGCCAGCATGGATGGGCAGCAGCACGACGCCACCAAGGAGCCTGAGATCGAGCTGTTTGTGAAGGTGAGTCTGAGAGGGGAGCAGCTGCTCATCCTCTCTGGGCTCCAGCTGGGTGGAGGCAGTGGATGGAAGCCCCTTGGGTGTTTTTTGCGTTTTGGGAGGCTGGAGCCGAGCAGCAAACGTGGGATCACTCGTCCTTTGTGGGTGCCCAGAGGCAGGGGCAGGCACCCGGCAGCACGGGAGCTGCTGAGCGGTCCAACCGTGGCCGTGTCGCACGGCAGAGCTGGCAGCCGGGCTACAGGAGCGGGCATACGCACCTCTCGAAACCCAGATAAGACAAGCCCCAGCCTGGGAACAGCTGAGAGCAGCCACCTTGGCTTCTCCTGCCAGGCAGGGTTGCGAAACAGAGCGGGGGACGGCTCGGGGAGCCGGCTGGGGTGCCCACGCTGGGTGGGATGGGGGGTGGCTTTGCTCAGCAGCCCAGAGGGGTTATTGGCTGGAAATAGGGGGGTTTTTCCTCTCTTAAGCAATTTTCTGAACACTTTCCCTGGAACATTTAAAGTCTCAATTTGCAACCGTCTGCAGCAGCCAGGCAGCAGCTATAGCTCCATGTGCCGGTAGCGAGGGCAGTGAGGGCCCGGCACATGCTGCCAGGGGACAGGGGCAGCGATGCCCTTGCTGCCACCTGACTGACGTTTTGAGGGTGGTTTCCCCACATCTGCTCAGCCCAACAGGCTTCACTCTTTTCCCTGGGCAGCTCAGTGCCCAAAAGGACCGTGGTGCCTGGTCAGAGGTGTTGGTTTGGCTGGCACAGGCAGCTTGGCAGTGCTGGCACTGCGCTGTCTTTGCTCAGGTCTGAGCTGGAAATGGGTGTTGGAAAGGATTATCTGAGCTTCCCTGGGAGGGACGTCACCCATCCCACTGCCAAAACTGAGCATGGCAGTGCCACCAGGCACCCAGCTCACTTGACATGGACCCAGACAAGGGTATCATCCCGATGAAAGGAATCCAGGTCCTGAATTCACTTCTGAGCATCACTTTTCCCCTGTTACTGCTGGGAAGAAGAGGAAAATGGTCCATGGGGTGACTGCCATGGTGGCAGCACATTGGAGGGGATTTTCAGAGGGAAGTGAAACAGAAAACAAAGCAGCAGCATTGTCAGGACTTCCCCTAGGCCTTAATTTAGCACAAAACCCCCACCCCTCTGCCTCATCTCTTATCAGACAAATTGATGCTGTGCCTCCTTCTCCTACCATTCAGGACCCAGTTTTACTGGTGTCACAGCAGCTCCCAGATGTAGACAGGCTCCCTCTGGCACCTCCCACCTCTCCTGAGCCAGGGTCTGCCCTGAAACGTGGCTGTTGGTAAATCACAGAGGGAGGTGGTGCTCCTGCAGGCACCTCTGGGCATGGTCTGGCCACCCCTGCCCAGCTTCCACTTTGGCAAACACTCACATTAACTTGGCAAGGACATGAGGGGGTGTGAGGCAGCTCCTGCATCACCTCTGTGGTGAGGCACATGGTCCCTAAAGGGCTGGCAGTTTCTGACCCAGCCCTGGTCCTGCTCAGAGCATCGTTCTACTGGCTGGGGGGTTCACCCTGCCCCTGAGGAGCCTCTGCCCTCAGTCCCCACGGAAGCCTCCTGGCTTTCAGGGTGGCTGTAGGAACCACAGGCAGGTCCTGGTGGGTGTTGAGGGCTCAGCAGTGCCCCAAGCACGAGGAGCTGCTCCTTCCTCCCCTTGCATTTCGTGCTGCTTTACCGAGGGGGAAACCACAGCAACTGCCAAGTGACTCTGAGGTTTTAGCGCCTCATGCAGCCTGGTGAGGCCTCAGAGAGCTGGGGCTAAGAACCTCCCCCTCCCTGGAGATGCTGTGACAGCCCAGGCTGGGTTTATCCATCACCTGGAGGGGAAAAGAGTGAGGCAAGTCAGTCAGAGGGAGGCTGTGGGGCTCTGCAGCCCCTAGCTCGGCGGCAGCTGGGGGCCAGAGGGGGAAGAGGCTCTGTCTGGAGAAGGAAGTGAAGAGCAACGACTTCCTCACCACGATGCTTGGCTTTTGCTGGGGGGAGGGTGGGTGACTGTGTCCCCCACAAACCCCTTTCCCCCTGAGCTCCCCTGGATCCTGGGGGGCTCTGCCCATAGCTTTGTGGGTGCCAGTGGGGCCAGGTCCCAGCGCTCCCAGCTCTGGCCAGTAGTGCCCCAGCACTGGTGGAGCTGCCCTCTGCTTCCTCCGGATAAAGAGTTGGCTCTGAGCATCCCAGGATGAGCCTGTTTAGTTTTGGTTCTTTTTTCCCCTGCAGAGGCCATCCTGAGTTTCCTTTCACTCTGGTCCAAAATTCCCCAGCTCTCTCTTCTTAAAAGACAAGGGGAAATCCAGCCCAAGCCACTCTGAGGCTGGAGAAAGGACAGGAGAAGCACATTTCTGGGTATATCTCAGAGAAATTACACATCAGTTCCCATTTCCATTCTTGGGAAGCATAATTCCATGATCTCTGAGCATAGAAAATACTGGTTACAAGTCCTTTTCGTTCCTCTGGAAGAACTAAATGGTGTTGGCATGGTGGAAATGCAGCTGACCCCTCAGGGTACCAGGGCTTTGGTTTGATCAGCCCTCCCTCGGGGAGAGTTTGAGGCTGGTGTGTCTCTGCTGGAGAAGCTGAGCACTCCAGAGCTCAGCCAGGCACAGGTCTCCGCATCTTCTGCTCAGGAAGCATCCTCAGCCATCCTGCCTTTGGGGCCAGGGAGGTGGGAGAGCTGGAGCACCTCCAGCTGCCCACCCTGGATGTTATTGCCACTGCTTGCCTTTTGCACCAATCTCCTCACCCTCTTGCTTAGTCTCGGGACTTCATCTCCCCAGCTGGCATCAAGGCTTAGGCAAAGCCCCAGGGCAGGAGCTGTCCTGGTGGGGCTGGACTCCCCAGCACAAGCAGCCCTGTGGGAGCAGCAGCCCTGTGAAGGAGCCAGGGTGAGTCACGCTGCTGCTGCCTGCAGTGGCAGAGCTGCCACACGTGCCCCAGGCCCACGGCTCACGTGCAGCTCAGGAACCAGTTATCTCTCTTAAAGAAGTCAAGTTTCCTGTGAGCTATTTTATTTCTCATTCAGCACGACTTCCCTCTCTGAGCAGCATCTGGGCCACTTTTCATGCCCATCCTGTTCCTCCTGCTCCGTAGCAGAGGGATGAGCTTCACCTGCTGCAGCCTTCTCTTGGCATTGCTGGAATGGGCATCATCTGGGTGAGACTCAGACAGGCTGTCCCAGCTCCTCACTTTCCTGTATCCCCACGGCTGTTTGACCCCATCCCAGTCACAGAGCAGCCCCCTGAGCTCTGAGACACCCAGGCTGTGTCCATGCAGGGGGGTTCAAAGGGACCATCTGCATATGATTGAAGCTTCAGCAGCTCACACGGGTGGGATGCCTCTGCCCCGAGGCTGAAGAGGCTTCTGGTGTGGTTTCTTGGCCACCATCAGCCCAGGGAAGTCCTGCCTGAGTTTGTTAAATGCACACAGAACTGGAGGCAGCACACAAAAACAAACCTCACTCTTCCTGGCAAACAAGGACGCGTTTCCCTTCTCGCCGCCCTCTGCAGACTCACCTCCCGGCCAAGGGGACCCTCCCTTCCTCCCCATCCATCAGCACTCATCCTCCAGCTCCTTCCCCTGCCTCCTTCTCCTCTTCCTCCCTCCTCTGCCTCACATTTCTAGGCAGGATCTGACCCCAGGCATCCTGGGGCTGCTCACTGATGCTTCCCAGGGGCTGCAGGGCCACGGCTCAGGGAGGGGATCCTGCACTCGAGCCTCTGGTGCTGGGGGGGTCCCTGCAGCACTGGTGCCTCTCCATGTCCAGGCACTCCCCTGGGGCTGGGGGACCTCAGCTGAGGGCTTAACTCCTCATTTCTCTGCTTTGCTGGCAGGCTGGTCTGGATGGAGAAAACATTGGGAACTGCCCCTTCTGCCAGCGTCTCTTCATGGTGCTGTGGCTCAAAGGGGTCAAGTTCAACGTCACCACAGTGGACATGACCAGGTGAGACAGCCCCACAGCCCAGCCCCGTGCCACCAGTGGGCTGAGACACTCCTGGCTGAGCTGCCCCATCAAGGCTTTCCTGCCCCCTGCCCATCCCAAGGAGGGCCAGAGGCCACAATCCCTGCCCACACACCATCCCTCATGCCACGGGGTGCAGCCTCAGCCCTGTGCCAACATGTACACAGCCCCTGGGCCCTGTCCTGCTGGATGCAGGAACCAGCCTGAGGCACCACAGGGCAGGCTGAGGTGCTGAGGGGCACTTCTCAGCCCCTCCAAACCCAGCAGAATGTGCAAGTGGGGATGCTCCTGGTCCTGGGGCTGCTCCTGGTCCTGCACCCCATCCCACAGCCCCAGCCCAGCCCTGCCTGCTCACCTTGTGCAGGCTGTGGGGTGCAGGCTCTGACACTGCTCCTTTCCTCCACTCCAGGAAACCCGAAGAGTTGAAAGATTTAGCGCCAGGCACCAACCCACCCTTCTTGCTGTTCAACAAGGAGCTGAAAACAGACTTCATTAAGATCGAGGAGTTCCTGGAGCAGACCCTGGGTCCACCCACGTCAGTGCAAGCTGCTGCTTCCCCGGTGTTGGGGGCTGGTGGGCGATGTGCTGCACTGCTCAGCAGCTCGGGACACTGAGGCAGGGGCCAGGAGGTGCCTGTGAGCAGCCAGGGCAGGGGGCTGTCTCCCCCCACCCCTGCACCCTGAGCCCTGCTCTGCTTCAGCTCCCGGGGAGGGAACAGGTCGGGCTGTGAGGGGTTGGCCAGGATGGGAAACAATGGGAGGAAATGCAGCAGTCCCTTGGTGCAGGCAGGGCTGAGGCAGAGGGACAGCTCGGGGAGGGCCCTGCAAGCACGGAGCCCCTTGGAGCTGGTGGCTTTGCAGCCAGCCGTGGCTGTTGGTGTTGAGGCAGAGGGGCACCATGAGATCCCCCTCACCCAGCCTTGCCCACCCGTACTCAATGCTCAGCTGAGCAAAACCGAAAGGGCTCACTGGGATGTGTCAGCACAGATGTCCCAGGGGGCTGCTGGGGGGAGCAGGACCCCCTGAGCTCCTGCAGCCCACGCCGTGCCCAGCCCCTGCCCTGCAGCAGAGGAAGCTCCTGATGCATCCATCACTCTCCTCCAACACCCAGCTCCAGGCTGTGCTGGGGCTGCGGGTGGGCACAACTCTGCCTCGGGGCTCTGCTACCACCAGTGGCCACAAACCGCGGAGCTCCTGCCCCGGGATTTCTCTCTAGCGAGCAGCCAGGTTCATGCAAAGCTCCCCGAGAGGCAGCTGCAGGAATTCCAGCGTCCCTCTTTTCACTGCTCGTCCTCCTGCTGCAGCTCCGGGCACAGCAGCCGGGGTAGCTGGGGACCGCGCATCTGCCCCCCAATCCTTGCCTGCACCGACACAGGCTCTCTCCACAGGTATCCACACCTGAGCCCCAAGTACAAGGAGTCCTTCGACGTGGGCAGCGACATCTTTGCCAAGTTCTCGGCGTACATCAAGAACCCCCGCAAGGAAGCCAACAGCAGTACGGGATGGGGAGGGGGCTGCGGGGGCTGGCAGGGGAAGGGCTCCGGGGCTCCTGCCCCTGGGCAAACCCTGCCATGGGGTTTAGGGCTCCTGCTGCCATCCCCACCAAAGCCTCCTTGGCAAGTGTGGGGAGCTGGTGAGGAGTGAAGGGAGTCCCGTGACCCATGGGCAGGGGGTGGGGAGTGTGGTGGGGTGATGCTGCTGGGGTCCCCTGGCAGCAGGGGCTCTGACCAAGGTGGCCCTGAGGGCTTTGTGGCTGTGTGCAAAGGCTGGGGCAGGCTCAGCAGGCTGCCTGCACTTGTTCCCCTGCTCACCCAGATTTCGAGAAGGCCCTGCTGCGGGAGTTCCACCGGCTGGATGTCTACCTGAACACTCCTCTCCCAGAGGAGATCGACCAGGACAGCGTGGAGGACATTACTGTCTCCAAGAGGAAATTCCTGGATGGAGACCACCTGACGCTGGCTGATTGCAACCTCCTGCCCAAACTGCATATCATCAAGGTAAGGGCACCAGCTCCCAGGGCCAAGGTGGGGGAACCCACTCCAAGAGGGGCTGACAGCGTGGGGTGATGAGTTAGGCAGAGAGGAACCTCCTGAGTTTCCCACCAAGGGCAAGGGCAGAGTCTTGCAGCTGGGGAGGAACAACCCCCTGCACCAGCACAGGCTGGGGGTGAGCTGCTGGAGAGCAGCTCCAGCAAAAAGACCTGGCAGTGCTGGGGGATCATCAACTGACCATGAGCAGCAACGTGGCCTCGTGGGCAAGAAGCCAATGGCAGACTGGGGGCAGCCAGCAGAGTGTGGGCAGCAGGGCCAGGGAGCTTCTGCTCCCCCTCTGCTCTGCCACAGCTGCTGAGGCCTCATCTGGAGTCCTGTGGCCAGTGCTGGGCTCCCCAGCTGCAGAGGGACAGGGAACTGCTGCAGAGAGGCCAGTGCAGGGCCACCAAGATGCTCAGGGCACTGCAGCATCTTCCTGCTGAGGAAAGGCTGCGGGCCCTGGGGCTGTTCAGTCTGGAGAAGAGGAGACTGAGGGGGAGCTCATGAACAGCTCCAAATCTCTCACTGGTGGGTGTCAGGAGCTTGGGGCAGCACTTTTCTCTGTTGTCTCCAGTGGCAGGACAAGGGGTGATGGGATGAAGCTGCAACACAAACAGTTCCATTGAAACATGAGGAGAAACTGTTTGAGTGTTTGAGTGAGGGAGCCCTGGCCCAGGCTGCCCAGGGAGGGTGTGGAGGCTCCTGCTCTGGAGATCTTCAAAACCCCCCTGGACACGTTCCTGTGTGACCTGATCTAGGTGGGAGCTGCTTTGGCAGGGGTTGGGCTGGATGAGCTCTGAAGGTCCCTTCCAGCCCCAGCATGCTGTGATTCTATGATGTAAATGGAGCTGGGAGGGGGGATCCCATATTTGCACCACCTCCCCCCAAGCCAGAGAGCGAATCTTCCCGAGGTGTCTGAATTCTCCTCCTCCTCCTCTCCAGATTGCAGCCAAGAAGTACCGTGACTTCGAGATCCCCGCGGCCATGTCGGGCGTGTGGCGCTACCTCAGCAATGCCTACGCCTGCGATGAGTTCAGCCACACGTGTCCTGCCGACGAGGAGATCGAGCACACCTACGCCAGCGTGGCCAGGAAGATGACCTAAGGGCACTGCCCTGCCAGGGCACAACCAGACCCTGCCTTAGCGAGGGCTGGGGGAGGGGGGGCGGGAAGGGAGAGTCGTGGCGTCGCTGCCCCCCCTCTGCTTTCAGCAATAGTGCCTTTTGCTTCCCAGCCCCCGCCAGCCCATCCTCTGCCAGCCCCTGCCCGGCGCTGAGCTGAGCCTGGAGCGGCCCCTGCCCGGCCCCGCAGAGGCTGCAGCCCTGTGCCTGCGCTCAGCTCAGCTCCAGGGGCTGTGGCCACCCACACCAGGACAGTCCAGCTCTGGCTGCTTCTGGTGCAGAGCCCCCAGCTCTGGCTGCCTCTGGAGAGCCCAGCTCTGGCTGTTTCTGGAGAGCTCAGCTCTGGCTGCCTCTGGACAGCCTAGCTCTGGCTGCCTATGGAGAGCCCAGCTCTGGCTGCCTATGGAGAGCCCAGCTCTGGCTGCCTTTGGTGCAGAGCCCAGCTCTGGCTGCCTATGGAGAGCCCAGCACTGGCTGCCTATGGAGAGCCCAGCTCTGGCTGCCTTTAGTGCAGAGCCCAGCTGTGGCCGCCTTTGGTGCAGAGCTCAGCTCTGGCTGCCTCTGGAGAGCCCAGCTCTGGCTGCCTTAGGAGAGCCCAGCACTGGCTCCCTTTGGTGCAGAGCCCAGATTCCCTGCAAGTGCCAGGCTGGCCCTACCTCCCCATGGCTGCTGGAGCTGCCCTGCACTGCCCTGCCAGCCCTGTGCCCTCCCACACACCCAGTGTGCTTGGGAAGAGGCTTCCCAGGGTCCCAGCACATCACCTGGGCTGCAGCTGTTGGAATTCACCCTGCAGCCTGCGTTTGGGCCACCAAACCTCATTGCTTCACTGCCACCAAGGCACCCAGGCTCCATCTGAAGACACTGAAAGGCTCTGGCCCTGGTAGTTTGTTGCAGTGACAAGTTGTTCTCACTGCTGGAGAGCTGTAATGTGCATCTAACTGCCCCTTAGGACATGGGGGCAGGAAGATGCTGGGGAAAATGTCTGGGGCAGAAGTGCCAGGACAAGCTGTGGGAGCAAAGGAGGGCTGGAGGCTGAAGATGGAGAGGGCTGAGGATGAGGGCTGAGTATGAGGGCATCCCTCCCACGTGTGCCAGCACACAGGGCCATGTGCTGCTGGCTGCAAGGTCCCACTTGGCTCCTGTGAGCTGAGAAGCCTCTCGCTGCCTTGCAGGACACTGCAGGAGAGGCAGCCACGTGCAGCTCCAGCTCCAGCACCCTCTCCCCTGCCCTCACCAACGCTTCAGGTGCCTGGCTGGGAGACAGAGGCATGGGTAGGGCGTCCATCTGGTTTCCACACCCCAGCACTGGGCAGCCTAAGAGAGCAGGCAGAAGCTGCTCTGCAAAGTGCTGTGTCTGTAGCAGATACTTGGGCAGGTTTGGTGTTCCCTGGCTCAACTTTGTGCCTTCCCATCCACTGTCGCTGCTGCAAAAGGAGTCAAAGCTGCTCTGCACAGCCGTGACAGCCTCCCCTATCCCATATCTCCAGCTCCCCCTAGGGCTCCTGCCAGTGCCTGGGAGCTCGGGCAGCCCTCCCCAGGCAGCCTCACAGGCACAGAAATACTGTACAGTGAGCGTGGGGGGGTTCTGTGGGGACACAGCCCCGGCAGAGCCCCCTCCAGCTCCCACTGCCACCCCCTCCTTTGCACTCAAACGTGTGTCCTTGCAAGCCTGCCTCTGATAGCACTGGGTTTGGGACTGGTTCTGTTAGTCATGGGTTTTGGTTTGTTTGGGTGGGTTTTTTTTTAAACTAAGAACAGCAATAAACTCTATTTTAATAGGCTCTGCTGGTGTGCTGTCTGCCCTGTGCTGAGTGGGGATGGAGTAACCACAGCCTGCTGCTCTGGTACAAGAGGTTTATTCAGCTCCTGTCAGGCCACAGTGGCAGCTTCTACCTTGCCATGGGTCCTGGAGGGCTGCTGGGATGGAAGAAACACTGTCCCACACCCTAGATCCTCATGGGACCTTCCCCCTACCCCACGACACCCCTCCTCTGCTGCAGACCCTCTCCCCTTGTCCCCACCTTTCAAAGCTCTGCAGGCTGCACCAGCTGGAGGCACAGTGGTAGCAGGGAGCAGGCAGAACCCCTCTGTACCCATCATTTGGTGACACAGTATTTCCAGAAGCAAGCTGGGAGAAAAAGGAGAAGATACCCACGTGAGGAGCTGCAGCGGTGCTCAGCTGCAACCAAAACGTGTCAAGCCCATCTCTTCTCCCACACTGACCTTTGGCTTTGAAATGCAATCCCAGGAGCACAGCCTGGGAGCTGAACGCCCTAATTCACACCATGGGCACCCTCCAGCCAGACCACGGGCACCCTTCACCCCAAGCCACGAGCATCCTCCACCCCAAGCCCAGCCCCTGTTTGCCACAGCCTTGTTCTTTGCAGTCAGGGGAGAGCTGTGTCCCAGGAGGGGAGCTGGGCACTGTCATGGTTTAGCAAGAAGCAGCTTTTGCTTGGTACCAGGGGCAGGGGGCTGCAGTGCAGACCCAATAAAGAGTTCTGGGACTCTTCCCCCGGCTCCTGGGTTCAGACCCAGCTCTGGTCTGGCTGGGCCAATCTGGTACCTCTCCAGCACTGTTTAGGGAGAGAATTTGAAGTGTTTGCAGGAGCTGTGAGAGTGATACAGGATGGAGGCGACCACACGGACCCCAGAGTCAGAGCAAGAAGAAGGAAGGAGGAGCAGCAGAGCAGAGACCCCTGTGCAAGCCATGGTGAGAACGCAGCGGTGCCCCTGCACCCTATGGATGGCAACGGCAGAACTGAGAGCCAGCAGCAGCAGCAGCTCCGTGTGAGTGCACCCAGACAGAGAGACTGTGTGAGGAGGGGCCATGGCACAGGACATGCTGGAGAGCCTGTGCGCCGCAGAGCAGCCCCACACGAGAGGCAGAGAGGAGCTGCAGCCTTTGGGATAAATGCACGTGGGAGCAGCCCGGGCAGGGCTGTGTGTGTGTGTGGGACCCCACGGACTTGCAGGGAGGACTGGTGCCACCTGCCCTGAGGAGAGACAAATGGCAGAAGCCATCAGGAACGGACTGACTGAAACCCCCACTCCCTGCCCCCCTGGGCCATTCATGGGGGACGGAGGTAAAAACACGGGGATCAGGGCTCTGAGCCCGGGCAGAGAGGAGGAGTGGGGAGCAGGTGGTCCGAAAGGGCTGGTCGGACTCTTCATCTTTGTACCATTCTGTGTTGGTTTGTTTTGGTTCTGGTTTGGGGTTTTATGTTTTAGTTGGTATTAAATGATTGTCTATTTTCTTCCCCAAGCCAAGCAGCCTGGTCTGTTTTGTCCTGCACCTTAAGTGGCAATTAAGCTCTCCCTGCCCTTTAGCAATCCTCAGGTCTTTGGTACTTGAGGCTAATCGTGGTCTTTTGTTCCCTGATGGGCCTAAACCACGACAAGGCACTCACCTCTCTTGCTGGGTTGCTGACGGGTTTGGTCTGTCTCAGTAAATCCCTGGCTCTGGAGATCACCCACTGCCACCATTTTCCAGAGCATGGCATCGAGATCTTGCACCTGCTGTGGCACAACAGCCCCATCACCCTGGGGCCTGGTGCCCACCAGGTAAAACCAGCCCCCAAAGCCCCTTCCCTCACTGCCAGACCACGAGGGAAGCAGCACTGGCACTCAAGCAGGACTCCTCTCTTAGTGGCCAGCAGTGATGGGGGTTGCTGGAACCTCATGGGAGCCTCCTGCCCAGCAGCAGCTCCCAGGGCTGCCCTCCCACAGCCCAGAGACACCCTGACTCACCAGGTGCCCGAGGACACCCTCCTGGAGAGGGCTTCTGTTTCCTAAAGGAAGAGAAGAAGAAATGACATGAGCACTGAGGGACTGTGGGCCCAGCATGAGGGGCAGGAAGGGAAGGAGAGGGGACACAGCACCAGCACCTACTTCCCTCTGTGCTCCCCTGGGGGCATTCGACCTGCATCACTCCTCTATCCTGGATGCAACCCTTCACCTCTTCAAGAGCATCCTCATGCCTACCTCCCTCTGCCTGAGCCCCCCACACCAGCCCCTTCCTTCTCTCCAGCCTGTCCAGGTCCCTCAGGATGGCAGCATGATCCTCTGGAGTTATCAGCTGCTTCTCCCAGCTTTTTCACCAGCTGCAGGTTTGCTGGGGGTCCAGGTCATTAATGAAGGTGAAATGACACAGAACTGCCCTCAAGAGGAGCCCTCAGGATGCACCACGTGTGACTGGGCTCCGTCACAGAGCACAGCCCTCTGCTGAGCTGGTTTTCAACCCTCCTCCCCATCCACTTCATCTAACCTGGACTTTGTCACCTCACCTGTGAGGATTCTACGGGAGACAGGGCTGAGAGCAGAGGTAAATGACATCTCTGCCTGGTGAGAGCTGCCACAGGCAGGTCATGGTCCCCCATTGCCCACCCCAGCTCCCCCTGCCACAGAAGACCCTTCTGAGGGCAGCTCCACAGCACACCTCCCTGGCCTCACTCAGTCAGGCTGCTGCAGTGCTGGGGCTGCCAGGGCTTGAGCCCAGATCCCCCCCTTCTCCCGGGTAACACCACAGGTAAGGGCCAGCAGGACCCTGGGTGAGCCTGGCCCTGGCTGCTCTGTGCTGCTCTGGGGTAAAGGGCACTCTGAAGTCACCACCAAACCAAAAGCCAGGCACATGGCAATGACTAAGGCAACAAGCCCCTGTTGCTGTGTGACTGTGTTGAATAGGAAGGCAGCTGGTGTATCAGGGGCTTTCCAGCAACCCCCCTCCTCCCCATCCCTCCTCCTGTGTGCAGCGCCCAGGAAGCTCCCACCAAGCTCCAGGAGCTGAGTGGTCCCAGGTGCTTGGCATTGAGCCTCCTTTGCCTCAGACATGTGGCCAAGCTGCTGAAGCTCTGGAAGTCCCCCTGAGTCAGCCAAGTGACAGGAGGAGGCCCCATGCCTGCTCCTTCCCAGACACACCAGGCACCATGCCACGGGGCTGTAGGAGCTGCTCACAGAGATGGGGTCGTGCTCTCTCTCAGGGGCTCAAGCTCTTCCCAAGGGTTTCTTTCTGCAGCATCAGGAAGCCCAGAGTGTCTAAACTGGTTCTTACATTGCTGGTCAGTGCTGGCACACATGGACCAGGACCACAGGGGAGGCTGGTACCAGCCCCGTGCCATGAGCAGAGCTCAGCCCATCACAGCCCACCCCAGGCAGCCCAACACACACAGCTCACACCACACGTGTGAGCAATCCCCTCCTCACCACAGAGACTCTCAGAGCAACAGATCCAAAGGGATGCTCTGTTTGTCCACCCTGTGCTGGCTGGTTCCCAGGGCAGTGTCCCCTGTCATCCCAGGCACGTGCCATACCTGGGCACGTCACCCAAACTCTGCTGTCTGCAGGTCACAACGGGCAAAGCGGTCCCTCACCTACGGGGTGGTCTCCTCTTGTCCAATCTGGTTGCAATGGGAATGGGTTTAACCCAGCTGGGGTTAAACTGCTCCTGACAACACTGGGGAAAGCCCTCCCCAGGCCAGAAGGTCTTTCTGCCCCAGGAGGAGTAGGGAGAAGCTGCACTGCTGTGTCTGTCTGCATCAGCCAAGCCCCTGTGGAACAAGGAGCCCCATGGTTTAAGCCAGCACCCAGTGCCATCTGGAAAGGTGTGCAGGGGGACAAACATCCTCCTGGCTTCCAGGCACAAACACCCAAGCTCATCATCCTTACCTTGGGTCTTGTTGCTTTCGGAGTGCACAGGATAAGCGCTGATGCAGCAAGCCCCCAGCAGCAGTGCCAGGGTGCCAGCCATCCTCTGGGAAGGCATCTCCTCTGCTCCAAGCCTTGACTGATTTCCTGGGAGCCTGTGAGTGAGTGTGAGGCAGTTCCCTTTTATGTCCTCCAGCTCTCTGAGATTGATGTGCTCCCATCAGGAGGGCTGTCTGTGCTGCTGGGCTGGCCATCCATCCTGATGACAGGAGATGATTTGCCCTGCTCTTCCCCCACTTCCATCTCTGTCACTCCTGAATGAAGGTGCTTGATGAATGCTGGGCCAGGTTTTTGGGGGTTGTGGCTGTGCTGTGCTGAGGGAGGAAGGCTGGGCAGGTTAGCCATATCTCTGAGGGGATCTGGAGGAGGATCAGAACAGAACATGGGGACAACATTTGGACAAAACATGTGGCTCCATGCTTCCTTTTTGCATGGGCTTCCCTGCCAAGGTTTACCATGTCCTCTGCTCCTCTCACACCTCGTGGCAACACGAGGACATTGGCAGAGCCTTCAGCACCCTGAGCTGATTCTCAGTGGGTGCCCTGCTCCCTAATGACGGGACTAGGCAAGTGACCAGGCTCGTCCTCTGCGAGTGGCAGCAGCTGGAGCTTCCTTGCTGGAACAACATCTCACTGTGCTGGTGTTCAGGGCAGCCCCTTCTCCTTATCCCAGAAGCCAGCAGCACTATTCCCCCTTCTAGAGGATGAGCCTGTGAGCTCCAGGTTGAGCTACTTCATCCCAGCCCTGCTCAGCTGGGGACACCCAGGCCAGTGAGTCACTGCAGACATGAAGGGACTCAGTCTGGGTTTCCCAACAACGCGAGCGTTGTGCAGCTCAGAGCTGACTTCAGGGGCTTTTCATTCTGTCTTAAATGGCATTTTTTTCCTCCTCTCTGGATAAAGAAAGTACCCAGTGATGGGCACCTTACAACCAGTGTCCCAGACCAACACCCATGAGGCAGGACGATGAAAAACAGCTTTCCTGAGAGAATAATAGAGAGGTGATACACACTGTTCTGTTTTGAGAACACTGTTGGTGAGCACTGTGCTCTGCTGCAGGTACAGGGGCAGACCCCAGCTGCTGGCTGTGTCAGCAGGGACCTGGCCCAGCTCTCCCACATCCAGCTTTCTCCAGTTCCCACTTGAGACCCCATCTCATTCACAAACTTCACTTTCAAACCAGCATAACATCAGCCAGCTGCAATGGCTCCTAATTAAATCCTTTTGCCTGGAAAGCTTAATTCAGAGAAACTCAGCTGAAACTGGTCCCTTTGGTGACCTCAGCCAGGCTGTCTTAGCTGTGACAGCAGCTCCCACCCTGGCTCATGCCTCCTGGGAACGGTGGTGGGGGGAAGAGCTTGACAGAAACAAAACCATTCAAAGCTCTCAGGACCTGCACATCAACCTTGAGTGTTTATGGCAGGAAGGAGACAGAAAGCTTTGATTTTTTGCCCATTCCTATCCCCACCAAGGCTGGGGCTCAGCTGGGCTGGGCAGCTCCTGCCTCAGGGGTGCCACGAGGAAAGTACCTCTGAAGCCTTGGTGGGAGGTGCATGTTCCTCAGTCTCTTGTGTCCCAGTGGGATGGGACATTCCTCTTTCTTGAAGAAGATTGGATGGAAAGCTTGGGAGCCCAAGCATCTGTTTTTTAACTAAGAGGCTGATCCCAACCCTGACCAGAGGAGAGGGAGAGGACATTGCCCGGGTGCAGGCTCTCATTTGTCATCAAGTGGTTGAAGGTGCATCAAGGAGGGATCATTACTTGTGTCTGCAAACCCCTGTCTGCCAGGCACAGGTCTGACTGGAAGACAGATGAGGTGAAATGTTTGTGCATCCCAGCGTGGCAACAGTGCTCAGCTGGAGCTTTTCTCCTGGCAAAAAATGCATGTCCAGCCTGTCCATTGGCTCCCATACCCTGGGTGCTGGGTTTCATGGCATGGATTTGTTCCTGGAGGCAGGCTCATCAACCCTGCTGCCAGGCCACGGGCAGAAAGCACAGCCCAGCGAGGGCCTCCATGGGGAGCAGGTGTGGAAACACCCTCCAGACCTATGTGAGGGGCCAGTTCTGCCTGTGCTGCATGTCACCAGCAGCACGAGCCGTCCTGGGTGGCTGCAGAGCTACAAAGCAGTGTGCCCTGAGCAGTGCAAGGGGACTGGGAAGGCAGCAGGCTGAGCCACTTAGTCCCTTCCTTGTCCACAGACCAGAAACCCCCTGATGTGCATCAAGAAGGGTGAGGAGCACGAGGACTGGCCATACCTCACAGAACCTGTCTGAGCCCAAGTGCTGCAAAGAGCAGGGATGAGCTGTCAGGCTCCCACATCCCACACAGGGGAGTTCATTGTGTGCAGAAGGGGGTGTGAGAGCTGGGTGACACATGGCCCTGTCAGCTCGGCTCTGCAGCAGGGTTCCCACAGCACCTCCCCTGCGCTGGCACTTGCCTCGTGTTCCCAGACGAGGGCACTCCCGGAGCAGCACATGCAGTGAGAACAGCCCAAAGGCTGCAGCCTACCAGCCCCACAGCTTGGCCCTGGGGTGGCCTGGGCATCCCCATGGCCTGCCCACCAGTGCTCAGCACTTGGTCCTGACCTGCTCAGCTGCAGGAAAGCTGCTGCCCTGGAAGAAATCACACAGGTCTGAATGAGCATCTCTATAGCCTTAGCCCTGCAGCCCTCTCTCTGCTCATCCTCCAAACATACTGTGCTTAGCCTTCAGCTTTCAAGGGCTTCCCCAGTCCCCACCCATACCCCAGTGGGCTTCCCAGCCAAGCCAAGCAGCTGAGACCACCCATCTCCTGACCTGTTGGCCCAGCACAGTGGGGACAGATGCAGAAGGAGCCGCTGGCCTGGGTCACGTTGCAGCTCAGACCTGCCAAACCAAAAAGGCTTTGTGGCTGAAGGATGAGGCCTGGCAGGACAGCTCTGATGCCACTCCAGGGACCCAGGTGAAGCTCCACAGTCATTACAAAGGCACCTTGAACAAGGGTGGCATAGCAGGGCCTTGCTCAGGGAGCCGGGGCCTCACAGTCCCAGAGCCCTCTCCAGGTTCACAGGCTCAGGCCAGACAGCTGCAGGGATTTGGGGTGGCTCTGGGCAGCTCTAGAGCACTGTCAGGGCAGCTGCAGTGTCAGGCAGGATGGAAAGTGGGCAGAGCAGGGTGGGCACAGGGCCACAGCGGATCCAGGCGGTGGGCTGCAGCTGCTCCCTGCATCCCTGCACCCCTGCAGCACCCCATGCATCCCTGCACCCCTGCAGCATCCCTGCAGCACCCCATGCATCCCTGCACTCCTGCATCATCCCTGCATCATCCCTGCATCCCTGCAGCATCCCTGCATCATCTCTGCAGCCCTGCATCCCACGGCTCNCAGCATCCCTGCATCATCTCTGCATCCCACGGCTGTCAAAGGCAAATGGGAACCTTTCTTCATTCTGGCAGCCTGAAAAACAATAGTGCTTGGCTCTTCCTTGTTGTTTCAGGCCCTGCCCTCTCCCTCTTGTTTGTTAGCTGATGTGTTAGGTGGTGTGTTTGCTAGGTGGTGTGTTGTTGGCTGGTGTGTTTG
>WBNH01001524.1:56653-82224 GCA_013401255.1 Urocolius indicus | reverse complement strand
CTGCTCCTGATACAGGTCAGGATACCATTGAGCTTTTTGGCCACCTGGGCACACTGCTGGCTCATGTTCAGCCGCTGTCAACCAACACTTCCAGGTCCCTCTCTGCCTGGCAGCTTTCTAGCCACTCCTCCCAAGCCTGTTCTAATAGCCAGGAAAAATATGACAGTGATTAGGCATGAATTTGCAGATTATATATCAGACATTTTGTATATTTTGGTTTTAGATTTTGGTTTTAGAAATAAAAAAGTAAGTGCAGATGTTGATTGGATATGCATTCAAACGGTGCAGTGATTAAAAATTAGATGCTCTAATGTATTAGCTGAACATAGAATTGCTTGGAAAAACATTAAACTGGTAACATAAATTGTATTTTTGATGAGTGGATCCTTAGGAGTCCTTCTGGGAGCAAAAGGCAAAGCTATTCTTCAAAGAGTAAATAAGGTGTAAGGGCAAGGACAGGCTGTGTCTATAGCAGCTGGTGTCACTTTACTTTCTGCAGCGCATTTGCTCATCCTTATTCTCTGGTCATGCAAATCTATTGGAGCACACCATAGCATACTAGCCTCTGCATTTGCATTTTCTTTCAAAAGAAGTATGTGAACAGAGAGTTTCTACTGAGTTCTCGTTCCTACACCAGGTGGGATAGGAACAGGAAACCCACTGAGGAAGCAAGCATGACTACAAGGGAAACTCCTGAGTAAAGGCAAGAGCTAACTTGATCCTATAGCTTCCTTGGTTGATAAAAAAAAAAACAACTTTGAAAGTATGCCAGAACTCAGAGGGTTGGTAGAAAGCCATTCACTTTAGCAATGTTGATAGGGGTATCAGGGAGACAATAGTAGCTTTCATTTACTAAGATTGCTCACTGTATCAAATGCAACTGCAAGTCAACTTATTTAACAGGACATGTGTGACCCTATTACTTGGTCTCCCAAACATCAAGCATGGCAGTCTACTAACTCAGCTTTCAACCTGTCAGGCACAGTGAAAATAATAGCTATTTCCTTTTTCTATTTTAGGTTTATGTTAAATTGATTTTTTATGGTCTTGAAGTCACATGTTATTTTTAAATCTATGAAGAATCCTAATTTGACATACTAAACAAAATAGATTGTATGGGAATAGAAGCAGTTGTAAAATAATATTTATGGATATATGTGTATAAAGCAAAAAGATTATGACTATTTCTAAATAATAAATTTGCTAGTAATATTGAATTTCTTTAAGATGATAATTTTTGTTAACTTTTCGCTCCTGTTCCTCTGCCAGTCTATCTCCTTCCAGGACCTTTTCAGTTTAACATTAAATCACAACAAAATTTAGCAGAGGTATCAAACAAATTAAATCTTTACTAAAAATGCATATAAGAAATTAGTCATGTCACTCAAAGAAAACACAACATCTGTCTCTGCAAGGTTTGTTAACTACATAGCAAGTTACTGATAAACACATATGTTAGAAAAAGATAAAGGGCATCACAGGAAAATGCTTTGAAGAATCTGTGAAAGTATAAAACTTCTATATGAGAGAATCTTAGCTTTTTCATATCTTGGTATATTAAAAGTACGGACATGGTTTATATTCATAAAAAAATTAATGCTTCCTTAATTGTACTATTCAGGAAACATCTTTTTTTACTCCCCACACCATATCTGACTTTTTTTGTAGCAGAATATGCTAATACATATAACAAATAAGCATCACTGTGTGTTTCTTATACTGTTCCATAGGTATCAGCTATTAGTAACTGCTAAAGGAAGAAATTGAGGTATATCAACTTTGGTCTGACCAGTAAGTTTTGCATGTCATTATTTTCACTAGAGTTGATGTTGTTATCTGTCTCTTGTTCATGTGTTGTCAGTTTCAAAGGACTAGAGCAATTTTTTCTTGGGCAAATGGCTCAGATTCCATGTGGTATCAAACTACTCCCCATGGACCAGAGCCTTTACAGTTTTGCAGCTTTCCAGGCTAGGTGTGCTTTTTCATGAAAGGTAAGGGCAGCTAACAAACTGGCATGAGAATTTCTTTGTTTTGTACTGTTCACTAAAGTATGTTAACATTTCAGCAATGTTACAGCATCCACCTGTGAGGCTCTGACTTTGATGACCTAATAATATGTTTTCTTTCCTTTTCAAACTTGATTTTGTTGTCCGTTATTTATGGGAAACAAATTCTTAAACAGACTTTTCAGTCTTTAGAGTGAGTTTAATGAGAAGTCCTATTCTGTGACTTGAGAAGGTAATGGTGTTGTAAATGTAACCTTTCTCTATAGAGAAGCCTAAAAATATTGACCTTTTTCTTCTTAAAAATATAATTTTGTCAAAATATGTTATTATATCACTATTATATCATTTATGTATAAAGAAGTAGTTCAATTTTGTTTTCATGATGAAATTTTGCTTTTCTGTGTTTGAAGTGTTTCATTTCAATATATTGAAGAAAATATTGAAGAAGGCTGTTATGGGATGAACAAGCAGATAAAACAAGTTTTGGCAAGCTGGAAGTAGCCAGCTAACAGAGATGGTATAACGTGCTAGAGTCATGTTCCAGTAGAATTCTTATCAAAATAATGTGGATGAAATTCATCATTTGTTTTAAGGCAGAGCTTGATCAAGTTCATTAAGACTAAATCAAGGTTCAAAGCATCAACACTTTGTTATTAATAGATCTATTATGCTTCTTTTGGATTTCTTTGTCAGTTCATATCTTGTTTTGAAGAGCAAGAACAGTGTTACTCTTGCTATTCTAGTATTATTAATTCTAAAAAATGGAAACAAAAATATATAAAATATAATAATAGTATTAATAATATTAGTATTATAATATTATTATACATGTACTATTCTTAATATCTCTATGTCAACAGAAACATTCCTATTTACTTCTGTGGAGTCAAGCTCAGTTGAAACGTGAATTTACAATGGCTGGAGGCTAAAGACAACATTTTCAAACTTGAGTGTTTAAACGCAGACATCAAAGTACCTAAGAAAAAGTTACAGCAGTGGCCAACACTACTTCATTGACATTTAAGTCTGAATATTTTTGTCTTTGTGGCTTGTTCAAACTGATGCTGTTGAACCGAAGCACAGCTGAAAAACTTTGATTTTTTGTCATTTTGGAAAAACTGTGTTGTGTTACAGTCAAAGTCTGAAAAATTTTATGTGCTTGTAGAAGTCTACATTTTCATCACACCATTGAGAACATGGCCACTGACATAAAAAAAAAAAACAACAAGTAATGCCACTGCATTCATAATGAGAGGCAATAATTAGGATTACTGATTCATTCTAATTATACTTAGCTATTTGCATCTAAAAGGAAGTTAGAACAGAAATACAATCTCTGTGTTAGATTCACCGAAGGAAGTGATTAACAACTGAGGAAGGTACTCGTCCTCTACTCTATGGATACTTCTATTCTAACAAAATGTCAATTATAATTGATAGTCAAGACAGTGTATACCACTGCTGTTAAAACAGAATGAGATACTTGTTTTGCCTGCAGCAAAGAATTTTGACATTCTGACAAACTTTTATATACTTTCCAAGAAGACAATTTGTAGGGTCTTATGTTTGACAAGTATTTTATTATATTCTCACTTTCTCAGTAGCATATACTTTTATCAGTTTTATAATGAACAACTTGTCCAAAAAGCATGGTTCAGTATTAAAAATGTTATTGATTTATAGTGATACAGAATGAAGACCACCATTGTTAAAGTAGTTACCTGGAAGAGAATTCAGTCTCTAAAACCAGAAAAAATGAAGAGGAAAATCCACTTTTTTTTTTTGGTGAAATGTTAAGAATCAATGTTAGAAGTGATGTTTCCATACAAAGCAGTATGGTTTGGGTTTATTATTAATGAGAATATGGTGTTAACATAATTTTCAGGTAGATTATGGATATTACATACTCAAATCTTGCCTTAGCGTTATTTTCATATTCCTTTCTGCTTTGTCATATCAGCAAAATTAGACTTTGTACTCTAGAGAATATTTTTAATATTCTAAATGCTAGAATATTATGTTTTCATGGTATCTTAAATATAAATAAGTTAGAAGAAAATCTATATATATGCACTCTTGAATAATTATATTCTGAAGTTGTCTTGCATCCTGCCTGGTAATTTTTGACAAGCAATGACAGCAAAGGAGCTATTGTATCCCAAAACACCACAATATCAAAGAAAAACCTTAATTAATTTGCAAGACAGATTTTGAAATTAAATAGATTCTGGGCATGCTGTAATTATTGTTTAGCTGTGTTTTTCAGAAATAGCTTCCAGTTTCTTTATAGTAATTTAGAAAATACAGTGATGCCTTTCAGATGATATAAATTGTCATGACTTTATTGACTTAGATTCATTTACACCTGATCTACACTTCTCAGATACCTAGTCCACTAGGTACAGGGAGGTGGAGGCAGCACAGAAAGAGAGATAGAGAGAAAAAAATGAAAAAAAGAAATCAAAGTAAAAGCTGCCTATACTCTAAAGTGTTAAGAAACACATACTGTTCATAGTCAGTTGCCATAAGGTCAGTTTATTTGTTTCTACTGAGTTTAACTGGACTATAATGGAAAATAATGGGAAAGTTCTGAAACCCCTTGCTAATGGTCCTACTTTTTCCCATCTGAAGTGCTGAAAATCTGTTTAGTTTCTTTCCTAATACATGCTGTGGTTTACAAAATAATAAGATGCTAAGCCATTGATTTCCATTTGTTAAAAATGGATGTGTATACAATCCCACATGAATTATGTGTTAAAGTAGAATTGCTTTTCAATTCAATGATTTCAGATATTAATTACCTTAAAATACCAGCCTGAGGTAGACCTGGAAATAGGTTACAAAGTCTTGAGGCCCATTGAATTAAACAGCCTTGACTTTACACCAAAACTGAAAATACATTTTCTATTTTAATTTAGGTACTATGGAAGTTCCAGGCTCAGAATTTTGCTGTGGTAGAACTTTAAGGAATGACCAAATTTTTTTGTGTACATACTACAGATAATAAACATTTCCATATCACTTTGGACACATGAGTAGTGTGTTAAGAAGATATGTGTATAAATGTGTATGAAAATATACTATATACTTTAATTCTGAAACACATGATTTATTTCCCTTGAATACTTTATAATGTATTTTGTGGCCTGGTTTTGACAAAATGCACAATTATTGTGATTTTTTTTTTTACTTAATAGCCTCTAGGCCTTTTAAATTAATTTACATATGCTTTAAATACTCATTGATTCTACTTTAGCTGATAAATGTATTTATATTATATTCTTGCAGTATATTATATTCTTGCAGTCTTTTCTTGCAGTATTATAATAATAAGATAACTAAGTGTTACATGTTGCCTAGTTGTACTCTGCTATGGTCACATATTTAAAATAGCCTGAAATATAAAAAGTTCATTTTGTATTCATTTCTGATTATTAATTTAAATCTTCATTAAAATAATTATTTCAGTCTGTTAAAATAGCCTTTTCTATGCTGCCCGTTACAAATGTCACAATAAAGACTTCTGTTGCAATTTTAGGCTTATTTTGTTCACCTTTTTTGGATTGTAGGAAGCTTCAGCATTTGCCTTTTTTTTCTGGCAAAATTATGTGGTCATTTCCTTCACACAGAATTAAATCAAATAAAATCAGAAAAAAACTCAAAATAAACAAATAAACAAAAATCTCTCTAAAGGTGGAGGGCTATAAATCTCAGGAAAAAAAAAATTAAAAATTAGGCTTGCCATTTAGTAGAGACTGGTTTACAATTTTCATTGTAATAAAGTTTTTTTTTTCCTAGTAATAAAGGGGTACACTTTCTGCCCCTCTGTCCCCAAAGATGTGTGTAGAATTGAAGATTTTGAGAGTTCTTGCATGTCCCCAAACACATATCTCCAGGGGGACCATGTAGATGTACATACACCACACACGTTGGTAGCTGTTATATAAATACACCATCAAGAACTGCTGTAACTTATGCCTGCAACCAATAGGACTTACTTTCCTTACTGGAAATCTGCTGCCTGTGCACTAGGCTGCATTTTGTCAGGCCTTATTATGTTACAGCAGTGCACAATCTTTTCATGTCATACAAATATGAATAATTGAAACAAATGTGATTATTCTTCTTTCCTTTTCGCTCTTGCACAGTGTATATAATGACTTATTAATGATTTTTTTGGTTGTAAAAATACGATTTAGGCTGAACTATTTCTTGTTGAGAGAACTGTTACAGACTGGCTCTGTGTGACTGATATATGAAGGGCAGATATGATATGCAAGCTTGCCAATATCTCATTTGACAGATAGTGTGGAATAAGCATGGCAAGGACACTGGGAGCAGGAAGAGAACCAGTATAGCTATTTTTCATAGCTACTTCCAGGTCCAGATGCAGGCACAAATCTGAAGGAAGAAAAAAAATTGCCACGCTGCACTTATCGGTCATCATTGATGCAGAGCTCAACAAACAATATTAGCAGAGGAGGTCGGGATAGCAAGGTTGGTACCTCCAAAGTTAGCATTTTTCTGACTTGCCTTCCTCAGATTTCTAAAACTGCCCATAATCTGCAGATTTTTTGCATTGTTCTTTTTTAAAATCGAACCACTACTACAAAATTCTTGGGAAAGAGGAACATCAATAAAATTTCAATGAATGTAAAAAAGCACTCAAATTCAGTAAATTGAAAAAATACCCTGGGTAATATTTGGAAGAAAATTACTCTGCTTTATGGCAGTGCAATTTTGTAGCTAGGACACAAGAGCAGAACTCCCTATTTCTAGTTCTGACTATGACCTTCAGGCAATTTCTATGCCTCTACTTTGTCTGCCACTCGATGCCAATCTACTCTTTGAAAAACAGATTAGATTCTTGGAGCATGCTTGTACTGTGACAAGCACAGTCAAGCTATGAGTTCAGCCTAGGCCTCTGAGTGTTGCATGAATAATAATAGGATCTCATTAATAATTTGGAATATAGCTTCATCATTTGAAAACTTTAGCGATCCTTTTAGAAGACACAGAATAACAGATTAATACAGAGTAATACCTATAATTCTCAATTATAAATTGGGCACTTAATGCAGAAATTACTGAGTACAGTGCTATGCCCTGTGATGTTAGTACAAATGATCAGAATGGTTTCTTCAGGCATTATGATCAATGAAACAATGAATATTAACTCAATGAGCTTTCTTCCTTATGCTTCCAATTAAATTCCAATTGCATTTTTTTAATAGCATAGATAAAATCTGAATATATGATATTGTTCGCAATATGGCCACACTAATGCCGGAGGAGAAGCCTCTTTTCTTTAAAATCTTGTTTTCGTCAGAGACCTCAATTTTGCAGCTTTATTACTAAATTTACTTGAGATTTTTGTGCTATTTTTCATGTTCTTGAACCAATCAACAATAATCTGCATAACTGTTCCTGTGATATCTATGTTTTAACGGCATTATTTAGAATATCGAGAATGTTAAATGCCTTTCAGCTTGGGAGTGAAATGGTTAAGTAATGCCACCAACTGTTGATGTAGGTAAGTCAATCAGAACAATTTCCCCTAGATGTCTTTACCTTTGTTCTGAGTATTTGTAGGACAATACACGCCTTCAACCTACCATTCCATGGAATCTATTAAGTTGTTCTGATGAAGGTGAATGTTTATTTCTCTTCTCTTGTTTTTTAAACTTCTGATCTGAAAGAGTTGTACTTTTCCCCATAACTGTTATCGGGCATGAAACTCAAACACTTAATGTACATTCTACATTTATATTGTCTTTCGTCATAGCAAAGATATGTGGAAACAACTCCATACTTCATTTTGTTATATCAATATAGTAGTAATGAGAACATATTTGACTCAATTCGTTACTTTAATGGAATTGTTGTTACATTCTATCTCGAGGTTTCAAAACTCACTTTGTGCTCACAATAATTCAGGGTTGATGAAGTCAGCCACTTTCATTGCTCTATTCAGAAAAAAATTATGAGTGATATACGAATATCACCTGTGGTCTGATTATGAGCACTATAGTTCTTTGTCGTCTTTATACATTTGAGATGCTTCTGTGCTGAAACACCAAGGGAAATCTGTATTTTTAAGGTAAGTAATTTACTTAGAGGTATATGAATTGCGTATTGGGATTTAATAGTAATTTAGAAAGTAGCAGAGTAATAGGATTAATATATGAGTGCATATGAAATATCAGACTAGAAAAGAAATTATCCAGAGTTAAAAATAGAAAAAGACTAAAAAGCTGCTAAATTGACCACAATTTTAAACTGGTAAATGCTGTTGACATCTCTGTGTGGGAATCCTGGGAGTATGCACAGAATTCTTAAATGCTGTAAAGTTGTTTTTTGGTCCTATGCTTTGAAAGAATACCAGTAACCTGAAAAGGATAAATTATATCAGTTTATTATACTGCATCAGTACTTGTAATAATCATGATTTTGTTTATCCATCCACCTGTAATTCAGTATAGAACCCTTTCTGAAGAGATTTTATTCTTCTGGGAAGAACAGCAGACACTTCTAGGGGAACAGTTCAGGAATTTATCAGTGATTACCCATGCAACCATCAGGAAAGCTTGTGAAACAGTAAAGTAGTGTTGAGTAGAAGATATTCACTTGCTGTAAAGGTTTTGTTCTTCATTCTTCTGAAATACTGAACAAATGATAAGTACTATTGATATCAGCTGGCACTTGATTATCCAATGTAGTTTTCATCAGGCTTTAAATAGACATCTCTTAGTGTAAACAGGCTCCTAAATTAGCTGAAACATAATCAGAAATTCATATAGTACATATTTGCAATAAGATGCTAGGTGTGATTCATAAAAATCACATTATGTGTTTCTGCAGGGCATTATTAGTACTTTTCTTGTATGCTATCACAAATGAAACATAGCTCATTCTTATTCTAAATCACTGGGCCAACCCCATTATGATAATAGTGATGCAGCTTAGACGACCCAGGAAAACGCATACTTTCACCAGTTGAGTATATTTTATCGCCTGGCTGCACGCTGAGGAAGAGAAAGGGTGATGGTGGAGGAAATCCCACAAACCCTAGCCCTTTGTAATGAAGACTGACAATGTCTTACCGCATCAGTTGGAACAAGACATATCACCATTATTTGATAATCAAAAGACTTGTTGGCTAAGTGGTTAACTAATAATGTACTAGGAAAAAAAATCTTCAAATGTTAATGCCTAGAATAACTATAAGCCCATTTACCATTCAGATCAGAATGCTTTTGTGAATAATTTTTCATGTACAATCCCATCCTCTTGGAGCCAATGATAAGATTCTCTTTAACTTGAATAGGGCTGGAATTTGGAGTCAAGAGTTTTAATGGACTTCTGAAACAGTATTAAAATAAATAAATAAAAACAGTTAAAAGTTAATAAATATTAAGTTGCTATCTGATATAACATCACAGAATCATAGAATGGTTTGTATGATTTTTCTGTGGCTTTTTGTTTTTTCATCATTAAGCAGCACCATGAAATTCATTTGATTTGTAATGTCAATGGAACCACAAGATGGTATTTATTCTTTCTATTACTGTGATATTGCTACTACTATATTACTACTATTATAATGCTATTGCTATAGCAATGTTATTTTAACAGAAACAAACTATACAGAGTAATAGTTAATAGTTATTTTAAAACCTTTTACTAAATATTCATAGTAGTTCTAAATATCAACATATGGAAAACTGCAGAGGTATAACAAAACATTGATTTATTTGAACATTTGGGCCTCAAAGATTCATTCAAAGAATTATAGTAGCAATCTACATGGTGACTCCTCTACATAGAGGAATAACTCCATAGCTCGGCCACATAGTTAAAAAGAGGGGGAAAAAAAAAACAAAACAGGAAAAAGGGGTAAACATGTCAGAAATCCAGGTTGTATCCATAGTGTGTAGCCTTTTGTATCTGAATCCTTAATCAGTAGCACTAATCATAACATAAAGAAAGCCATTTTTTGTAAATCTTGGAATAATGTTGAACACAATCTACTAAATTTCACCTTTCTTTATGTATGGCCTTTTTGTGAATCACAGAGAAACTATGTTCACATGAAGAACAGCTAACAGGAAACGGGCAATAGCAAACCCCCTACTTCCTCCATTCATGAGTTTTCTTGGCTTTGGTGTTGCCATTTGTCATATACATTTTGAGCTTACAAACTGCAATAAAAGTTTGTGAAGAATAATTTTTTATGCATCTGGAATGTAAAATCATGGAGTTGTCTTTAATTCAAATAGATGCCACCAAAGACTATGCTTGAAAGCACTAAAAATGAGAACTTTGCTTGGATTAATACAATGAGATCTGCTGGCTTAAGGAAGAGCAGCTCTCCAGGGCAGAATATGTTCTATTCAAGTCAAGTGGTCTCCCATGTGCAAGTAATGGGTGAGACAATCCCTTTCTTCACTCATTATTTCTCTTTAGCATTCCTGTTTAGTCCTCCAGCACTATTTAAAATATTTTAATTTACGTTAAAATATTTCAAGATGTGGGGAACTCTATCCAGGCTGAACAGCATAGGAAACATATTAAAACTTTAAAGTTCATCACACAATTCCTTTCATCAGGCTTTATCTGCTCCAGATTTGTTTCTCTGCTCTGGGTACAAGTAGCCTTATGGCTGTCAGGATGGCTGCTGTAATTCACACTGAATGTAAATGGATGTAAGAGCTGAGAATGAGCCATAAGATCAGTCCAGCAAGGAGAATGACACAGCTACTCAAATCCTTTTTTTCTTCTGCTCTTATTAAGATGTTTTTTATAATCAAAGAACAGAAGGAGATACATCTATTACATTCCTGCAACTGGATATATATTATTAACAGAACTTCTGGCTTTACACAGCACTGCTATTTGCAAACTGTAAAAAAGCATGTATATATGATCTCTTATATTCTTTCCTCCTGTTGGAAAAAGGAGTGTATGGAACTCCCAATAGGTTTTGTATTTAACAATACATATGGAGAATCTTAATTTGCCTTCTAGTTTGTAAGTCATGCTTTGAAGCATCTTGTGGCAACCAGTTTCACCTGTGGAGTAGTATATTGCCAAAGGCTATCACCTATGAACTTACTCTCCTTCTAAGGATATATTCAGGTTTGATCCATCTCAGATGGAGAAAACTAAGAACAGGCTTAGCATTCCAGTGGAAAATGACTTGAGAAATGAATTTAAGGGCTGGCTCTACATCATTGAGCTGGGCTTTTGCCAGGACAGGCTGTTCCTGAGAGCTCTCTTCTATTCCTACAATCTCCTACTTAATTGTCTGTGGATGGGGATAGGATGGTATGAAACTAAGAGCTGTACAACATTAAGGGATTCTGCAGCGTTGCAGAACTCCTCAATAGCTTCAGCGGGTAACTGATAAACTGAAGTTGTTTGTGCTGCTAAATATGTACTTTTGTGGCTTTTTTTCTCCAACATGGTCAGCAGCACAAATGCGTTTGGCCTGGCTAGTTTGTACTTCATGGATTCCCAGGAATGTACATTTATTTACATCACGTAGGATAATATTCTCCTGACTTCACTGAGCTCTAAGCTACTGCATGTTACTGTATCCTCTTAGCCCTTCCCCAGGGACCAAGTTCAAGGACAAAGTCACAGTTTACAAACAAATCAGCCACTTCCAACAGAATTCAGAGCTGCAGATAAAATGCCTGGGGACCTTTCTGCCCTTCCATTTCTGTGCCAAGCCATCACACATTTCTTGTGTGGGAAGTTTAACAACTAAAAAAAACCAGTTCCATTTAAACATAAAAAACTATTTTACTGTGAGGGTGAGGGAGCTGTGGATCAGGCTGCCCAGGGAGGGTGTGGAGTCTCCTTCCTTGCAGGTCTTCAAGACCCACCTGGATGTGTTCCTGTGCAACCTGATCTAGGTGGACCAGCTTCTGCAGGACTAGATGATCTCTGAAAGTCCCTTCCAACCCCTACCATTCTATGATTCTAAATTAAAATTAATTGAATTAATATTCCCTTCCCCTATTTAATAATAACATCATTAAAATGTTTGATCGTAGGCTATTTTCTCAGTTGCTTCTCTTCCTTGTGAAATTATGATTGCTAATTTCCCTTATGCTCCTCCCTCTGCCTTCAAATGTCTTATTTCACATGAGAGAGTCAACAGGGAAGCAGGTCTACCATGCACACATATTTTTTAATAGCAACACTTTTGGGAATACCTAAATGTTGAGATGTGCTGCAGGTGCATAGCCAGTTGTGTGACATTTTCACAGCTAGCAAATAGATTGATAATTAAGATTTGAAGGGTTTTAGTCAGACTTTCCACTTATGAAAATCAATGCATTTTTGCCACAATTGAAGGCACTATGGCTATTTAGCTCCTTTGCAGGCCTTAGACATTTTTAATACATTTGACATTTGCATTTTTAAAATCGTAAATCCACAAAAGCATTCTTAACTTTGCCAGAATGTTTCAGTATCATGTAGGGATCAAAATGATGATGCCCTAAATCAGGAAAACAATTAACTACTAGAATTTCTGAGGTCATTCATAAGCATGAAAGTAATTAGGTATAGATCATCATAGATAAAAAATTAGCTGCCAAAATGCACAGATGGAATTTTCAAATAGTGCTTGATAAGGTAAGATGCCTAACTCATATTGATTCCTTGGAAAATGCTGACCTTTAGAGCTCAATTTTAGGCTCTCCCACTATGAATTAAGAGTGTGTAAAGACTTAAGTATGTGCTTGAATTTGTTTCATGTAGGAAGACTCCTCCATAGGCAAAATATAAAATACAGCCGTCTTAGGCCAAGAGATGGCAAAGGTAGCGCTCATCCTCAATAAAGAGGGATTTTGTTGGTGTATTTTGTGCCACAGCTGACTGAACAATGCCAATTGAGATTAGTAGTGGGAACAGCTTTCAAATGAGTTATTTTATACAAATACATGTGTCATTCCAAAAGAAAAATATCTACTCCTGACTGTGATCTGTGAAGCAAGATGGATTACTAGGCCCCTGATAAAGCTCTGTGCTTCTGTCTAACTCGGTTCCTTTCTTTTTTTGCCATACTTATCTTCTGCTCTAATGCCCTGTCATCCCCTGCAGTGGAGCTAGTAAATATCCATGATGAGGTAAAGGAAAGAAGAATGCAATAAGACAAAGTTTTCAGATACTCAAAATAAAGTAACTTGGCTATGTGGAGAGGAAGAAATTCACTGTTTAATGAACTGTTATCTTGGATTTTTGTGATCTAGGAAAAACTGCATTGTTCTATGACTTGATCATCATGGGGCAAAAGATAGATTTTTTTAGTATGAATCAAAGTATGAGTTTTGACCTTGAATGTCCACCGTGCTCCTCTGAGTTCATTCTGGAGATTAAAAATTCATTTCTTTTTTTGTATTGTGTATTTTCTTTTAGAGAATCTGTCCAAGAATAACAATATATGACTATGCAAATATGAAAGAAATGTTTCCTTCGTGGTTGGAATATGAATGAGATGCACAATTTAGAATATACCAGAATATGCTCCTGGAATTTTCCAGTCTCTTTTTAGGGCACCTTTTAATGTTAAAAGGTTGTTTTCAGCATACACAAGTTTGAACTCTCACTTTAACTGTTTGATCCACTTTCAGTAGTACTCCTTGTGTCCAGATAAATCTGAGTATAGGTATACGGAATCAGCCATTTAGGGCTTCTGTCACTTATAAACTACATAAGGACAATGAAAGGATGTTAACTCCAAAATATTCCTATGCAATTGGTTCATCACAGGAAAACTGTTACCTATAGCCCACAGAAGATCAATGTCCTTGTCTAGGATGACTGTAGAGTGCACCTTATGGCAGAGGACAAAGTGTCTGAGGGTTAGGGCTGGCTTTCAAAACTCGTTTCTGAGGTGAAGTATGGAGACAAATGACCACTCAGTCCACAGTCCTCTGTAAACAATGGTCTATGACACAGAGTGAGTCTGAAAGCTGGGACAGGATGGAATGGCCATCTGAAACGAATGAGGAAAACACCAAAAGAACTATAAGAGTGTTAGAGACTCTGGAGAGAATATAACAGTTTTTGTATACATTTTTTTCTGTCTTTGGGAATTTGGGCAGTTTAACAGTCTTACAGTGTGGGATTTATGGTAAGTAAGGCCATTGTTTCTAAGAAATTATGTAAGACTGGAGGACTGAGTTAATGATTTTCATTAAAGGACTTTGTTTGTTTTTAAAGTAAGGTTCCAGTTCTATCTACCTACCTGGACCTAGTTCAAGGATTCATTCCGTTCAGGTAAGGACTTCAGAGTATTAAATAATAATTTTTTAATAAACCAAAAGAAGGCGGAGAATTAAAGGTATTTTGTAATTTACTACAGTAAATCTTATGTAATAGATGAATTTCCTCTCATTTATTTCTCTGGAGGGATGTAAATCATCTGCTCTTTTACGTAGTTTCTATCATATTTAATGAAGAAAAATCTGTTTATTTATGGATGTTGGCAGTTTACCTTGAATATTTGTAAAGCAACACACTATTAAGTTTCTAAAAAGATATGAGAAAGTTAGCTTCTAAATCCAACCAAAAGAGAGCTGAAATTTGTCCCAGTTGATCCTTTAAACTGTGAACAAGATAGGATCCATACAGTACACAGTTTGGTTTTGTATTTGATTAAGATTTTTGTGTCTGTAGAAAGCATTGGAGCTTTGCACTTTTTTCCAAGCCTGTCTAGAAAGTGACTAAGACAAGACAGACTCTAAAAATACAGTACTGAAGGTGCTAGAACATCTTGGAAGTACATTTGCATTACATTATTTACCTTTCTGCTCCACCCACAAAGATTGCAAAAGTGCATACTTACTATGGAAATATGAAAATGACAAAAAAAGCACCATTAATGTTAAATCTATTTCTGCTTTGTAAAGCTTGGATAGAATTATTTTGACATGATTTTAAGAAGTTTTGAGTGTTACAAGTTTTCTGTCTAACACAATGTACTTAATTCTTTTTTTATGGCTTCAAAGATTTGTGTTTTACTAGCCCAACTCGTTCCTTGGAATAGAAACCCAATTCACTAGTTTGACTGGTTCTTGCATATATTCAAAATGTTCCTCCATCATTACAGATTACTTTACCAAAGACCCTTTCACGTGTTGTGCATTCTTATTACCTGTATCATCAATGTAAAATATATAAAAAACACCTTTCAAGGGAGTTTAGAGTAAAAGAGAGAAAGTAGAAAATAATACAGGCTCTGGTACCTTTACTGCTTATAGTGAAAACCATATACATGACAGTTTTGATGGAATTCTAATACAGATTTATTACTGGAATCTACAGCTTGCTGTAAAATGCAGTCAAGAGAACAAATAAAGAGCAATGCATAGGAAGTATAGATGTCAGATAGTGAAATGTCTTCTTCTAAAAGTCTGCCTTTTTCATGAACTTTTTATGAAGTTTCCAGAGTAGACCAAAATAATTAGGGAAAAATGACCTTGAGGTTTATGCTGTGTTCAGAACAGTGGCTTGTCCAATCACTGTAGGAAAGGGTGGCAGATTGTGATTGATGTTTTCAGAAGAACTACAAAGTGAAGTGTATGAATGGTACCTTAGCTTTCTAACCATGTATGACAAATGCAGGCACTGTGAGAAGCTCTTTATCCCCAGATGCTGTGAAAGCACATAGCAAATTTCATATGGATGAGCCTATGAGAAGACTATCTAAAGAGCTAATCTAAAATCTCATTTTCAGAGTTGATTCAGGTGTTTCAGAAGAGAACATATCCCTGAATATAGATCTTATATCAGGAGGATTAGGACGTCAGTGATTAATATGAATTTCATTTCTAGACACGTCATGGGATTTCTATGGCATATATAAGACACTGAACTTGTTGAACAGCATGTCCCTTTTCAATTACAGTTTTAATGAAGAAATGACTTTTAAAAGAAAAAAACTCTCATGAGCTTAATATTATAAAAAGCTGCTTTCATTTGGTGTCGCTGCCCTCCCTTAATCAGGTACATTTGATTATTCTTGATGAACCAATAACATTTTCATAATGTTGTCAATCGTGCTATATTTTATAATGAAGGGAACAGACTCTTGTGTCTTTTATTTACCTCTCTATAGCTCTACTACCATCTCAAGAAAGGGAACAGTTTGAGTGAGGTCTAGTGGTAGGTTTTAGAAACAAAACCATGGGTAGTTTGTTACCTAACTCCTACTTAGAGACAAAAGGATTTGAGTATCCTGTAAGCCTTTTAACTGTCATGTAGGTTTAAAGGGATTTGCATATAAGATAGTCCACCCTAAAGCTTTCAGAGAGAAGTTCGGGCTAGTAAAAGGTTGCTACAGCATTAAGCTCAATGACCTCTCTATTGGCAAGAAGAAAATCACAGAGCATGAGTCCACTTGCCAACATCACAATCAAGCCCCTTTATTTTCTTCCACAAATATACTGCTATACTTCAGCCCTAAAACTTAAAAAATTTTCTTTCAGTACCAATTTGTGCATGCTTTTTTTAATGCAGGCCATAGGTGCTTCCAAAGAAAGAAAAGTTTGAACTCCAGTCAAGTTCATAAGTGCTGAACTTTCACAAATTAAAATATGTCATCCCACTTACAGTATCTTTAATATCTGCCATGTCATTTCTTTTTGTGAGATATTTTCTCAGGATCATTGAACCTACTTTTGATTCACATCAATGAAATTGGAAGCCTGACTTTTAGATTACTTTAGAAAACTTTTGACTGAGAAAAGCATTGTTAAACATATTAACCAAGTTCCCTGATATTTTACCTTTATGTATGCTGTGTGTAAACTGATATGCAATGCAAAACATAAATTCTTATACTGTCATTTTTCATTAATTGTAATTCCATATATAAATGTTCTTAACTAATTTCTTAAGCCCCCATTTTCTCAGTTCAACTACACTTAAACCCTCCATTTTAAAAACTACATTTAAGTGAAGATGAAGGATGTTTTCAGTTATGTGACATTATCACTGGGAAAGTTCATCAGTTTTATCCTTGATGAATTGTCCAATAAATTCTGCAAATACAGTAAAATCAGTGTTTACGATGAATTAATTAAATAATTTAAGCTTTATTTAAATGTCTGAAATTTTGGACCCTCACCTTCCTTCAAAATGAGAGTGTTTGAGTGAAAAATGCCTCTTTGTGAAATATTAATGGTAAGGAAGTAGTACACAGTTATGAAAGTGATAAAGGTCAGGTTCCTGTGGTCAAAAAGGTACTGAAAATCATAGTCATCATTTCATAAATGGTGCTGGTGTTTGAATGTCATTCACCAGGGAATTATGATTCACATCTCTTTTCAATACATTTTGCTCTGTTCACAATGTAAGAAACCAGTGGAACTACAGGACTCCTTTTCTACATAATGCACTGAAATTGTCTTTGAAAATACATTCACAAAGTGCGCATAAATGGTCTTTTCTTTTATTGCTGTGGCTCAGATGATAATGCAGAATAGATATCACATACACAAATTCTTATAAAAGAATTCAAGCAAGGCTGATCTTTTTAAATATCAGTAGTAATTTGATCTGTATATATAAAAAAAAGAATAATTATGCTGTACTCAAAATGACCACTTCTACTTTTTTGACAATGTAAAAGTTTCTCTATACAGGGAATATTTCCATCTTCCCTAGAACAGGAGAACTATTTGAATATATAATTTTTATGTGGGTAAAGAATGTTTTTTTCTTCCAGAACAGTTATGAGGCTGTGTTTTCATTCAGCCCTGTGGACTTGCTTTTCTTCTGTACTACATCACCCAGCATCTGCTCTGATCTCTCCCCATAGGTGTTCCTGAGGTATTGTGGGGACTGTAAAAACCCACTGTTGGACTCTGGTGACTTCTGTATGCTGAAGATGTCTTATTCATAATAATTTTTCTGGATTAAGAATTTATTATGGGCACATAATAAATTATGGAGTTAAAATAGCACATGGCTCTTGAATATAACTTCAATATCAGGTATTACATGGCATTACTGAAACTTAACACAGTTTGGTAAGCTCATTCATGAGAGTAAAACTACTTTTATAAATAGCATTTTCTGTTTTCTTCTTTTGGTGTTTCAAAACAATGCCAAAAGCTTTTTATTTTCTTTGTTCTCTTTCTCTTGTCCAAAGCTTTGTGTGCTTCTGGACATGGGGAGATGTATCACTGTGTGCACTTCAGGTGCTTTGTCATCACTCTCTGTGGTCTTGAAGAAGTTTCCATGGTGCTTTAATGGATGACATTTCTCTGTAAGGTTTCCTTGAAAATAACCTCTAGAAAATAATTGCTCTATCTTCAGTCTGATACAACTTCTGACAAAGTGTAAAAGTTCAGAAAGGAATCAGTAGTCAAGTTTGGTGGGAGGAAAAGGAATAGAGCTCTCTGTTGACTACATAAACAGAGAAAGTCAACTGTTTGGGCTTGCTGAAGCTCATGGAAGCATGTAGTCTCATAATAGACATGTTTACAGTTGTATTAGATGTTAACACAAATATTCATTGTTATTCCTTCTTTTAATTTTAAACCCTTCATCCAAGAGCTTAATGCTGAGAAAAGTAAAATAAAAAGAATCTGAAGAATGTATTTGTCAAAATGGAATGTTTTTAATGTCATAGTTTAAAAATCAATTTTACGATGTAATGTGACATGCTTCTTCAAATTTTGACACTTAGGATCATTAACATCATACATTGTACGTACTTTACACTCTCACCTGACTCCAAATAAAGTGTTCTTCCTTACAGCCTTAGTCATTATGCATATATACAAATATATATACCCTTGTTTTTTGAGCAATCATATGCATAGTTTTGACTTTGAAAAAGATGCTTGCTGCCAAATTGTAAGTGCCATCCTGAATCAAGATTGATAAAAACATTAGCTTCAATCCTAAAAAAAAATTAATCTGGAATTGAAGGGTAATGTTTTAAACAGTTTTAATGTTTTAAGCTGCTGTCACATCAGAAAGTGAGTAATAAGTGAGGTGCTTAAAAATAACCCAGAAGAAAAGAGTTTTTGTAAAGAACAGCCAGAGTAGTGCTGTTGAAGATCTGCAAACAGACAACTGTCAGATGGCAACAAATCCTGGAGTCCTGCTGTTTTTCTTGGGACTCTTTAATTAAAAACAGAGGATTTTAAAAATTTGCAATGACATTTGAATTTTCTATTTATTGAATGTGTTTCTGAAATAGCATAATTATGCATTCCAATTGGACAGTCATCAGTTTCCACACACAGTCTTACATTCTATGGATAATTTTAAATAACTTTTTTTATTATTCCTTGTAGTGGGCAACCTATGGTCTGCCTGACTGCCTTCATGCAATGGCACAGGACACGTTTTCTATGGATTCTGTACGTTTTGGTTTTAAACTCTCAGTTTAAGGACTGCTTGGACATTCTGGTTGTGTTCTTTTAATGATTTGGGTTTTGGTTTGGTTTTGTTGTTTTTTTTTTCTGATGTAAATAAGATTGGCCTGCTTCCTTTTGTTCCTAAAAAAATTAATATTGACTGTTTGTTGACCAAACATGTCTTCTTATTCTCAGGCATCAAATGTGTTCATTTTTCTCTTCTATCTTCCCTATTCTATAATCCCAAGGATATGAGTCACTTGGGGTAACTGATTTTTTTTAAGCTCTATTCTCTGCTCTTTTAGGAATTCTCATTTTACTTGGAAGTGATCCACTAATATTTTCTTAAGAATTTCAGTGCAACATTCTTCCTGATGAATGCAAAGACCTGACACATTTTGATTAATTTATGCTTTCTTTATTCCTCTAATATGTTGGAAAATTATTTCTTCTTTTGCTTTCCTCTTCCCTTCCCAGTTTATTAACTGCTGGTACTTCTGGCTGCTTTGCTTGTTTTTGGGACAGAAGCTTTATATTTGCAACCCATTCTTTTATCCATGTACTTTAATTATTGCCCCTGGCTGTGCTGCCAATGCTAATCATGATTGTTGACCACCACACTTTCCATTGCACCTGTTTCCTACTTCATTAATAAATGCTCCATTTGTTTCTAGAGTAGTAGGCCATTGCTTTTCTGCTGCAGTGCTTTCCACTGATCCCACGAAAATCTTCTGTGCTAATCATGCTCTTATCAATCCTTTCTTCATACTTAACAAGAGTTTTCTGGCACAGGAAGACTCCTGCTCAGTTGGACTCTTCATGGAGTTTCTTGCACACACTAGTGCTTTGAGAACAGGCAAAGCACAGGAACTTCATGTGGTATCTCATATTGGTTCAGACTTCAGAGTTTCACTCACCTGGCTGTTTTGGTTCCTTTCTGTTATCAGTTATGTGCACAATGTAAGACTATTGTCTGTTTTCCTTTAATCTTTCTGGTTACAATTGCACAGACAGAAGACTGGAGGTCTTTTTCTGCTTAGTAAATTGAAGATCTTCTAATAATTTTTAATTTTGTATCTTTCCTTAATCCTGTAATATATAGCCTAGGATCCCAATGATTACAGACACTCTTTTTGGCATCTTTAAAATGTCAACCTGTTAAGACTGATTTTATAACTTTAAAGGCTAATCAAACTTTTCTGCTTATCAATATACTTTCTGTAAGAGCATTTTTATTTTCTACATACAGTCATCACTGTGGTCACTTTCTAAGTATATATTTATTTCATCTATATACAATATTACTTTATTTCATGCTTGTTTACAATTGCTTGATATTTGCCCTTTTCTGTCTGTGTTGAATTAAAATTATTAAAACCACCCTGCTTTTCAGAACAAAACATTGTGGCTAAATAAAATAGGATCAGCTTACTTTTTGGGTTTTTGGTTTTTTTTTTTTTCATGGTACTTCCTCCTGGAAGGTACAGAATAAATACCTTTTTTATCCAATATTTAAGTAGAGTTAATCTGATGAACTTGCAATCAACCTTCTAGTCAAAAGACAAGGAATCTGACAGAAATCTTCTTCCAGTGTCTAATACCTGGCTCTTCGTTATCAGTTCTCATCTGAGCTGTTTCAAAATGGACCATAAATAGTCCAAATTCCTCTGCAGTTNGCTTTCCTCTTCCCTTCCCAGTTTATTAACTGCTGGTACTTCTGGCTGCTTTGCTTGTTTTTGGGACAGAAGCTTTATATTTGCAACCCATTCTTTTATCCATGTACTTTAATTATTGCCCCTGGCTGTGCTGCCAATGCTAATCATGATTGTTGACCACCACACTTTCCATTGCACCTGTTTCCTACTTCATTAATAAATGCTCCATTTGTTTCTAGAGTAGTAGGCCATTGCTTTTCTGCTGCAGTGCTTTCCACTGATCCCACGAAAATCTTCTGTGCTAATCATGCTCTTATCAATCCTTTCTTCATACTTAACAAGAGTTTTCTGGCACAGGAAGACTCCTGCTCAGTTGGACTCTTCATGGAGTTTCTTGCACACACTAGTGCTTTGAGAACAGGCAAAGCACAGGAACTTCATGTGGTATCTCATATTGGTTCAGACTTCAGAGTTTCACTCACCTGGCTGTTTTGGTTCCTTTCTGTTATCAGTTATGTGCACAATGTAAGACTATTGTCTGTTTTCCTTTAATCTTTCTGGTTACAATTGCACAGACAGAAGACTGGAGGTCTTTTTCTGCTTAGTAAATTGAAGATCTTCTAATAATTTTTAATTTTGTATCTTTCCTTAATCCTGTAATATATAGCCTAGGATCCCAATGATTACAGACACTCTTTTTGGCATCTTTAAAATGTCAACCTGTTAAGACTGATTTTATAACTTTAAAGGCTAATCAAACTTTTCTGCTTATCAATATACTTTCTGTAAGAGCATTTTTATTTTCTACATACAGTCATCACTGTGGTCACTTTCTAAGTATATATTTATTTCATCTATATACAATATTACTTTATTTCATGCTTGTTTACAATTGCTTGATATTTGCCCTTTTCTGTCTGTGTTGAATTAAAATTATTAAAACCACCCTGCTTTTCAGAACAAAACATTGTGGCTAAATAAAATAGGATCAGCTTACTTTTTGGGTTTTTGGTTTTTTTTTTTTTCATGGTACTTCCTCCTGGAAGGTACAGAATAAATACCTTTTTTATCCAATATTTAAGTAGAGTTAATCTGATGAACTTGCAATCAACCTTCTAGTCAAAAGACAAGGAATCTGACAGAAATCTTCTTCCAGTGTCTAATACCTGGCTCTTCGTTATCAGTTCTCATCTGAGCTGTTTCAAAATGGACCATAAATAGTCCAAATTCCTCTGCAGTTTGACTAGTGTAAGTACTTTTACGTGCCTAACGTTGTCTTTGCACACAGAGAACAATTTTTCACCATTTTTCTCTCCCAGACATATTGCTGGCAGCCCAAAGGAACACCACTGGATAAATCGTAACGTTAATTCCTTTAACAAGACTTCAGTGCTTCAGTCTTTTACTTTCCTTGACCCTTACAGATGAGTTAACGTTGTATTTGCCTATCTAGCAGTAGGCCCTTATTGATCTCTTTTTGTCATGGATCACCCCTATGCTCCAAATATGAAAAGCAGCCTCCTCTCTCATGGCCTTTGCTGTTGCTTACTGAGGTTTATGCTCTCTTTCTCCTCCCTTTTTTATTTTGAGGTAGAGCAAGTTAATTAATTCAAGCCTCTTCAGCCACTCACCTCTAGTGCTACCAGTCTGCTTAAACAATTCTTTTCTTGTCAACAACAAGGAACATATCTAATCCCGTATTTTTACCTATAAACTGATTTTAATCCTTCAAGTTGCAGCGTGCCAATAAATCAAATCATCCTTATGAAGCTCATCTGGTTATAGTGGAGTTGATGTCTCACAAATATAAGCATCAGTTTTCATGGAGTTCTGTGAAGACTTGTGCCATATATACTTATATACATATATAACACTGAGCTAAAAAAGTGAGATTTTACTTACACTACAAAACTGAGGATTCTGAAAATAATTTATACTTTACTTAGTTTGTCTAAAACTATATGCTACAATAATTTCTTAATATGTTTATATTTATACTTATATTTATAATGTTTATATTTATCCAGCAATTAAGCATCACACAGCAGCTCGCTCACTCTCCTTAGTGAGAAAAGGAGAATTGAAAAAAGAAAAACTCATGGGTTGAGAGCACTTTAACAACTAAAAGGAAATTAAATAATAATGATACTAATAATAACAGCAATAAACCTCCCCTCAGAAGAGGTTCTCCTCCCCCTCTACTCTTCCCTGGTGAGGCCTTATCTGCAGTGCTGCATCCAGTTCTGGGCTCCCCAGCTCAAGGAACAGGGAACTTCTAGAGAGAGTCAGTCCAGAACAGGGCCACCAAGATAATCAAGGGAGCATCTTTCTTATGAGAAAAGGCTGTGAGACCTGGGGCTGTTTAGTCTAGAGAAGAGGAAACTGAGAGGGTATATTATTAATGCTTATAAATACATAAAAGGCAGATGTCAAGAGCATGGGGCAAGTCTTTTTTTCTCTAGTGCTCAATGACACGACAAATTGGAACACAGGAGGTTCTGCCTAAATATAGGAAGAACTATTTTACTGAGGATTAGGGAGACCTGGCATAGGCTTCCCAAGGAGTGTGTGGAGTCTCCTTCTTTGCAGATTTTCCAAACTTGCCTGGATGTGTTCCTGTGTGACCTGATCGAATTGAACCTGCTTTAGCAGAGCAATTGGACTAGATGGTCTCTAGAGGTCCCTTCCAATCCCCACCATTCTATGATACCAGGATTCTATGAAAAGAAATATAACAAAAAGTGAGAGAGAAATAAAATCCAAGAAAAGACAAGTGACATACAACGCAATTGCTCAACACTTGCTGATTGATGTCTGCACAACAATCTTCCCCTCCCTGTCAACTCCCCACATCCAGTTTATATACTGGGTGTAATGTCCTATGATGTGGAATTTCCCATAGGCTAGTTTGAGTCATGCTCCTTCCCAGTTTCTTGTGCACCTGCTTGAAGGCAGAACATGGGAAACTGGAAAATCCTTCACTTAGGACAAACGCTACTTAGCAACAACTAAAACATTCATGCATTTTCAGTTATTCTCACATTAAATCAAAATCACAGAACTGTATCAGCTACTAGGAAGGAAACAGAAACCAGGACGGTGTACTACATGAGCATCTGGGTAGAGGTATTTACTCAGGTAGAATCTGTGGAGAAAGGAAAAACAAGAAGGTAAATAGCAGTCCTTGCATTCTCAGTATCTGACCGGACAGCTGTCAAGCTCTTTCATAAGGCAAGAACACAGATGAAACAGAATCTCTACTAGCACATGCTTGTTCTGTCATTCAGTCTATAAATTCTATATTAAAATATCCAAAGTTCTGACAAACCCATCAGCCTAAAACAAGCACGATAAGACAAAAGATCTGGCCTGGTTCAGAAACCTTAACTCCTATAAAAAAAAAAAGCATTATAAGGACAATAAGAGAGTCAGCATAGATTCCCCGCACTTGTGCTAAATTTTTCTTGTAAGTGTTATATTAAACTTTTAAAAGTATACTTTCAAAATGCATGGGCTTTTCACAGCAAGTTTCTCAGTGACACTAATGGGCATCATGTAACTCATTTCCCACACACAGTTTTGAACATCCATCTTGTTCTTGGTACACATCATTATAACGTCTCAACATCTTCCAGTAGCACTTTAAGCTTTGTGAGTCACATTTTCCATGAATGATTTGTTCTTTTACTTGCGCTTTTATTTGTTTCTTTATAATTTAAGTTTTTTTATGGAGTTTTCCTTGCCTGAAAGTAGCTCATTCTTTTTTGTTTTTTTCTTACTTTCTTAAAACCGAGTTAGCTTTAAGAACATCAAGGTTGTTCGCAGTTGTTCACAGAAATTAGCAGTTTCAGTAAAGGGCCAAATGAGCTGAATATAAGAAAGTTATAATTTTCTATATCTGGTATTATTGGTCAACAACTCCTTTTGTTGCTCTTGAGGTTAGTAACTCCAGAGATCTCTGTCTGTTAACAAGGTTCAATATCGCCATATAGCAATTGAAAAAAAAAAAATTTAACCCCCTCATGCTTACGAAGTGCCATGATTTCATGAGTGATCTGTATTGAAAGTCATCTCAATTTGATATTTCTATTTTTTAATTGGTGGATTTATTTCAGATAAAGTATTTCTTCTATTAAAAAAAATATTAGGCCTGATATGCGATTGTGTTTCATTGGCCAGACAGAGCTTTTCAGTAAAATTCATAAAAGCTCATAGAATTACAGAATGGTAATGTTGGAAGGGACGTTTGGAGAACATGTAGTCCAATCCTCCTGCAGAAGCAGGTCCACCTAGATCAGGTCACACAGGAACATGTCCAGGCGGGTCTTGAAGACCTCCAAGGAAAGAGACTCCACAACCCTCCCTGGGCAGCCTATGCCAGGGCTCCTTCAATCTCACAATAAAATAGTTTTTTCTTATATTTAAGTGGAACTTTTTGTGTTGCAGCTTCATCCCATTACCCCTTGTCCTGTTGCTAGATACAATAGAAAAAAGGGATGCCTCAACCTCCTGACACCCAC
>WBNH01001524.1:0-56450 GCA_013401255.1 Urocolius indicus | reverse complement strand
GGACAACCTGCTTCACCATGGTCCTCACCACATATCGCAGGGGAGCCTTCTTTTCAGTGCCTAAGCACCCGCCTCCCCCTCCTTCTTCACTGATCTTGGTGTCTGCAGAGATGTTTTCACATTCTCTCTCCTTGTTGCTGCTGCAGTTCTGCAACTGCGCAACAACTTTTTCTGCTCAAATATGTTATTCACAGAGGCGCTACCTCCATCGCTAATTAGCCAGGCCTGGGTCAGGTGCAGGGTCCAGCTTAAAATTGACTGGCCCTAACCCTGTCAGCTACAGAGGATGCTTCTGGCAACTCTCTTTGTTTAAAGAAGCTGTCCCTTTAGCCACGCTGCTACTGAAAAACCTGGCCCAGGCCAAAACCACTACATAGTGATAACTCAGAAGTCTTCAAAAAGCATAAGCAGGTCTTCTGCTGCCGCCTTGCATTTATGTTTAAATCCCAACATACAGGTAGTATAAGATCAGTTAAGGTTTTATCGGCTGTCCCAGTAGGAGATTGAGACTGAAAGAATGAAGGGGCTTCAAGAGAAATAATTGAGAGGAAATATCTTGTCATATGAAAAATTGTGGACTTTTTAACATCTGTGAAAATTCTAGCTACTGTACAACATATGATACCAAACAGCAACACTCTCAATGTTAAAATAGTAATTTTACATGCATAATACAGCTGGAGTTCCAGTGACTGAATTTTACCACTACCTGTGCATTTTAAAAATTAAACATTTCATCCAACATTTGTCTGATATACATCTACAATTCCTATGGTATGAAGACTGTCACTGTGCCATTGAGATGGGGTCTAGAACTATTAATATGATTTTAAATCTTTCATTACCTTAGGTATTCAATGACATTTTTCTTTGTTGTGAAAAAGCTGGGAGATTTTCTAAAACTGCATCATGCTTTGAAGTTAAACTAAAAGGGTACTCGGAACAATAAGATCATATCCATACTTCTTCATCTATGAAAAGTCTCAATATTTACTTTATTGGGAAAAAGAGAAGAAATGAGAAGCTAATAATGTATAATAATACAATAATAATACATAAGAAAGCAGAAAAGATATATGTACCTCAGTTGACACATTTTGTGAATTCAAAGACAGATTTTTTCCCCCCATTTCTTTCCTGGCACAAGGCCGATAACACTTTCCTTCCTCACCAGTATCAACAATAAAATACTGAGACTTCAACATCCCCAAACACATGGTGGTGAAAAAGTAAACTCCTGGAAATGCAGCCTGACATTTCAAGATGTGGATTTTAAGCAATTTTTTGAAAAAGTAAACTCCTGGAAATGCAGCCTGACTTTTCAAGATGTGGATTTTAAGCATTTTTTTGGGAACTGCAAAATGACTACCATTTGGTCACTTAGAAGTCTTCTGTCAAGAATTAGGTGGGGAAAGCTGATAAATAGAGTAAATCACTTCCAACAAAAGTACCAGCTCACGTGAATAAAAAAGATATTTTCTTTCTCTTTATTCAGGGGATGTAAATTGTGCTTTAGAAGCAAAGATTTCTCTGCATGGTGGGATGGAAAAGAATCCAGAACTTTTAACGCAGGGAGCCTTTGAAAGCTACTTTACAAGTTGTTTTTTTCCTGCAGGGTTATACTGAGCTTAATGAACCTAGTGGGCTTGGCAGGCAGTCCTGCTGGCTGGTGCAGCCTGTGGGAAGTGTGGTTACTCTGGAGCTCATCCATCTCTGTGTCGCATCTCAAAGCAGCAGCTCTACCAGATGTGCTAATGGAGCAGCACTGCCGGGCTGGTTGATAAGCACTTACATTTTAAATTCTCTGTGTGCTAAATTACCCTTATAGACTTAAAGCTACACATATATGCTAGCAGGCAAGTTGCCTACATCCTAGCAAGCATAATAGTGCTAAAATGAAGACTTCTCAAACCATTTGCACATCCTTTCAAATCCCAGTTCAAAGCAGACATTTCATTGTATTGACATTGTGCAGACATTTCTGTATTGAAAATATCTCCTTCACTGAAAGAACCTGTGTAATTATTTCCAATAGCACCACTAGTTTTGTTTGAATTTAGAGGCTGATATGTAGCAAGTGGAATATAGAAATCAAAAAGAAACTTTAAAAAAAAACCAACTCCACAAACAATTTATTTCGATCTGTAAATCCCATTAGAAATCACTAATAGTTCTACTCTTTAGTCAATGTAAGATTTAAAAATCTAAGCAAAACTAAGGAAATTAGCAGGAAGTCAGATTAAATGGAGGTATACAATGAATTAGCAGGAAGTCAGATTAAATGGAGGTATACAATGAATCATTTTTATCCTCACAAGGAAAGAGAACACTGATTGTAATGTTTGCATCACAGGCAATATTAGCATTATCTAGAAGATATTTAGGAAGGCAAGAAGATGCTGTCATCAGTCCAAAAGCTGAAAGTAGGAATTATAGAATAATTTTCTTGCAGAAAACATTGTGTTCCTGGTGCAAACCCATTTGATCTCCATCTATAAGCTCTGCAAGTCTGCTTGTCATCTCAAGTTACCTTACTGTTAACTTGCCCTTTAATTATAGTTTTCTAGGGTTTGAGGCAAGAATTGTGTATAAGATTGACCTGTTTCCAGTGGAATCAAAAGCAATATTTTCGTTGACTTCAGAGAAGAAAAATAAGCCCTTATGATACATTAAAAAAGCCTAATCAGGAAATTTATGGCAGCATCTATCTGCTGTGAAGATTCACATATGTGCAAACGGAGTCGAGCAATATCCCACCAGAAACTTAATCTCTATACCAAAATTGTGGGGGCTTTCTTTCTCTCTGTCCTTTTTCTCTGTTTGTGGGAGTGTTTTAAAGGAGGTTAGATCTTGACATCATAGGATGTAAAGCTGGAAAAACACAGCTATGCAGGTGGCAATACTGGTCTAAACTTGTGGCACCAGTTGATTTATAATAATCAGTTTATTACACATTTCTACATTAGTATTTGGCAAACAGAGAATAAATCTAATTTATGTGTTTCCAGTGACTAAATTTCAGAGGCATATGAACATGCATGATCTAATTCAATAAGATATTTTTAGTCTCAGTTCTGTAGGAACATCTGATATGTCACCGTACACTGGAAAGGTGTGAAGCCCAAGCCAATGTCTGAGGGTGCTTTTAAGCTTTGTAAACCTTTTCATTAACTCCTGGTTTGGGTTCCAGTCTATGCAATTTTTTAGTTTAACTTATTTCACTTGAGTATGACCCAATGAGATTGCAGAGCTTGGAGACCTTGGAATAATGGTGAAGATGTGAACTGAATAATTGGATTTCTTTAAGTTTCGTGGCTCAAATGCTCAACCTAAACCTAAGTAACCATCATTGTCTCCTCGGTCAGCCTCCTTTCTTTGTTTCTGTTGCTACAGATGGTCAAACGACTTTAGATAGACACTGAGTTTTTTGCTGTTTCAAAACCCACAACTTGTAGGCTCTATATCTTTTAAAGAGTGAAAATTAGGCATTTTGATCTCACAGGCAAAGAGCTTTGAAGATTACAGGACTTAAGCAGCAGCAAGACAATTCAACAGAATCAAAACATCTGCCTCCCTGGGCAGACTACACCAGTGTTTAACAACTCTCTTAGTGAAGAAGTTCTTACTAATATCCAATCTAAACCTTGCCTGGTGTAACTTGAGGCCATTCTTTCTTTTCCTATCATTCATTACCTGGGAGAAGAGACCAAACCCCACCTCATTACAATCCCCTTTCAGGTAGTTATAGAGAGGGATGATGTCAGCTTCCTCTTCTCCAGACTAAATAACCCCAGCTCTCTCAGCTGCTCCTCATAAAACTTGTTCTCTAGACCCTTTACCAGCTTCATGGCTCATCTCTGAACATACTCCAGTACCCCAATGTCCTTCTTGTAGTGAGAAACCCAGAATTGAATACAATATGTGAGTTGTGGCTTCACTAGCGCTGAGTACAAGGGGACAATCACTTCTCTGATACTGCTGGCTACACTACTTCTGATACAAGCTGGGACGCCATTGGCCTTCTTGGCCGCCTGGGCCTCTGCCTTCCTTGAGAAGGGAAATCTGAGCTGCAAGAGGAGATGGAGGAGTGGTACGAGATGGAGGTAACCATGTGGACTCCACAGTCAGAGAAGGCGGAAGGAAGGAGGTGTGCTAGACCAGAGACCTCACTACAGCCCATGGTGAGAACACAGGCTATGCCCCTGTAACCCATGGAGGGCAACGGCAGGACTGAGAGCCAGCAGCAGCTCTGTGTGAGTGCATCCAGACAGGCAGGAGACTGTGTGAGGAGGTGACCATGGTGCAGGCTGTGCTGGAGAGCCTTTGCGCCACAGAGCAGCCCCACATGAGAGGCGGAGAGGAGCTGTAGCCTTTGGGATGAGTGGCCTGTGCAGGGCTCCCCAGTGTGCGAGGTACCCCGTGGAGGAGCAGGAAGGATCGATGAGGAGCGCATCCATCTGGAGGAAAGGTGGGCTTCCTGACAAAGGTCAAAGCCATCAGAAAAAGACTGGCTGAAATCGCCACTCCCTGCCTCTCTGAGTCCAGGAAGAGGAAGGGTGAGGGGAAGATGGTTGTGCTCTTCATCAGTGGTGTTTTCTGTATTTAATGGTTTTAGGTTTTATGGTTTTGATTGATGGTGGATTAAATTAATTTCTGTTTTCTTCCCCAAATTGAGTAGTCTTGATTGTTTTGCCTGGGATCATCAATGGCAATTGAGCCTTTCAAGTCTTTAGGGTGTTCCAAAGGCACTTGGTATTTATGACTGATTGTCATCATTTATTCCCGGATTGGTGTAAACCATGCCATCATCCTTGGTCACTTCAGTTCCCTCTGCATCCATTAAAGGATGAAGAATCCCCTTAGACCTCATTTTGTTACTAACATATTTATAGGAACTTTTAATATTGCTGTAAACTAGTCTGTTAAGAGCAGATCAATTGATCCCTTCCACTATGCACTCATACTGATGGCTATAGGCTCACTAAAAATACAAATATTCTCTGTGACAGTCTTGAAGACATAAATAAATATCTTGTAGATAAATCTCTTTTAAATCATCAGCAGATAAAACCTAAAGATACTTCTAAAACAAAGGGTAGATGAAATAGAAAATTGGCTCCACAAACAATAGGAGCCTTATTAGCAACAGGAAATGCTATTTGGAGATGCTAATTGTGCTTAGTATCTCTGAATTCAGGCTCTGGATCCATTTCACTGACTGTTGAATCACAATACAAGTTCTGACAGAATGTGCAAATGATTACTGCATTGCAGCTTTAGATCTAGGAGCTTAAATCTTCAATCTGTACTTTTGAATGAAAGGTAAATATCTTACAACATTTTTAGCATCTGAAAAAGCTGGTAAATGCAACTTTCTTTATTTTTTCCAAAAGTTTAAACATACATTGGACCTAGACGATGTGTGCTGATTTTGTCTGGGGCAGACTTATTCTTCAGAGTTGCTAGTATGGAGCTATGCTTGGGATTTGTGCTGGAAACAGTGTGGATAACACTAGAATATTTTTGTAATTGCTGAGCAGCGCTTATAGACAGCTGTGGCCTTTTCTGTGTTTTATACCCCTCCACCAGTGAGTAGGCTGGAGGTGCACGAGAAGCTGGGAGTAGACAGCCAAGACAGCTGACTCCACTGAATCCAAATGATATCTCAGACCACTTGAAGTTATGCGCAGCATATAAAGTTGGGGGAAGAAGGAAAGAGGGGTAGGTTCACAGTGACGGCAATTGTCTTCCCAAGTAAGTCTCATATGTGACAGAACCCCACTTTCCTGGAGACAGTTGAACATCTGCTGTCAATGACAAGTGGTGAATGAATCAGTTGTTTTACTTTCCTTGCCTACAAGGCTTTTGCTTTAATTAGACTTTATCTCAAACAATTAGTTTTCTCTCTTTAACTCTTCTGATTCTCTCACTCAACTGGGGTAGAATGACTGAGTGGCTGTATGGGGTTTAGTTGCCATCTGGGGTTAAACCACAACACTATGGCAAGGTGGCTTTGACCAGCCTTTGTTTTGAGGCAGCAGATGAAAAGTAAAAGAAAATAAAATTCAAAACTCTGCTAGTTTCATCTGGCTGTCCCATGTCTTGTCACATTAGCTTATATTTTATGTGATATGACTTGCTATATCTTAGAAGAATTCAGCAAAACATGATGTAAAAGGTTGTGGCATGGTGGAAATTTGAGAAAAAAAAAAAAAAAGACATCAGAAGAACTGCTCTGCCTGGGAGATAATGGATCACCTCCTTCTTCCTTCTAAACCACTTACTACATCACTAAAATTTCAAATTACTGCAGAATTACAGCATACTGATAGTGTAATAACAATCACAAAACCTCAGCAGGACATCATCCTCAACGCAAGAAGAGCAAAGAATATAAAAGAGGTATATAGCTCTGTATCAATTTCTCAACACAGCTCTGCACAAATGCAATCACATACTTGAATGTTCCTAACATCACTGTTACGGATCAAAAGAAACTGTAGCAAATGAGCTCAGAGTCAAATGCACTGGTGCCAGGGAAATGGAAGCATGTTGTATCTGATTAGCTACAGGTGTTTGATAAGGTTGAAGCCTCAAAGCATGAAAACTTATAAAATAGTGAAGAGATAACATCTCAATCAATGTCAATGAAAAAAAAAAGAAGCATTCAGGGAGGAATGAAATACATATCACAGATAAAACACTCATGAGATGACATTTAGAAATGTATTTGTTCCTTTTTCTATTTTCAATTGCCTCAATATTTTAGAAGATGTGATCTAAAATCCAGTAAGGAAAAGCAGTTTCATACTCTCTTTAGTAGAGTTTGAACAAGGCCTTAGCCTTGGACAAAAATAAGTGAAACTGTGAATCTTTCCAATGCATTCAGAGCATGTCTTATTGGATCCACAGTACATTGCATTCACTAAATACTTCACCATAACAAAATGAGCAGGACACAGGTTAAGTAGTTCAAAAGCCGCTTTTCAGGTTTTTGTTAGATTTGTTTGTATTTTTGAAACTGGACTTAAATCTGTTTCTGTGACTTCAAAACATATTATTTTTTAATTCACTTTGTTTCATTTATATGTAAAATAGAAGAACTTTTCTCCTGTCTTTTGGCAATCAGCTGTTTTTTCCACTCAAACGACTCTGTATTTATTATGTAAGAAATTATTCACTCATGTGAAAAAAAATCTAGCTTTTCCAATTCTCATGCAATTTGCTTTGGTGTCTTGGAGCTACTCAGATATTCAATATTTCCAAATACATAATTTTTAGCTTTACTGCTCGAGTTGCAACACAAGAAGAAATAAGCAATGGCAGAATAGCAAAATACACAAATAATATTGTTGTGTTAGCAAAAATGAAGATCTGATTTAGTGTAAAAATGAAGATCTGATATAGTGCTACTTTGTATTGTAATGTTCTTTAGTGAATATTCATGTGTCACTTCCTCCAAGCCCAAGCTCAGTGAAAGCTCACAAGTAGAAAAATCAGAAAAAGGAGTCAAGAGGCTTCCATGATGAACAAGGAGATACAGTGACTCAAGGAGAAGAAAGCACTCTATGGAAGGTGGGAAAAGGGTCTTGTTGATTGGGAAGAGTATAGGCATGTTGCCAGACTATGTAGATATGAAACCAGGAAAGTTAAAGCCCTTCTGGAAATAAACCTGGCAAAGTAAGTAAAGACAAACAAGTACAGGCTGGGGATTGACCTGCTGGAGACCAGCTCTGCAGAGAGAGACCTGGTTGATAATAAACTAACCATGAGTCAGCAATGTGCCCTCATGGCCAAGAAGGCCAATGGCATCCCGAGATGCATCGAGTGTAGCCAGTAGGTCAAGGGAAGTTCTGCTCCCCTTCTACTCTGCCCTGGTGAGGCCTCCTCTAGAGTTCTGTGTCCAATTCTGTGCTCCTCAGCTCAAGAGGGACAGAGAACTTATGGAGATAGTCCAGAACAGGGCCACCAAGATGATCAGGGGACTGGAGCATTCTGGCTGCAGGAACTGGGGCTGTTCAGCCTAGAGAAGAGAAGACTAAAAGGATCTCAATAACACAAGTATTTAAAAGAAGCATGTCAAGAAGATGGGGTGGCACTTTTTTTTCATTATCACCAGAGATAGAATAAGGAGTAATGGACAAAAGCTGGAACACAAAAAGTTCCATTTAAACTTAAGGAAAAACTTTTTATTTACTGTACAGGTGAGTGATCCCTGGCACAGGCTGCTCACGGGGACTGTGAAGTCTCCTTCTCTGGCAGTTTTCCAGACCTGCCTGGATGACTTAGTGAGGAGGCTGGACTAAATTATCCTCAGAAGTCCCTTCCAACCCCCATGATTCTACGACCAATATACAGATGTAATAAAAGAGTTATTAGTGATATGTTTTGTTATTGCAATATGAAGCAATAAAGATCATTCTAATCTTCAAAAGCAAACTTATTAATTTGCCCTATTTTCAATTTTCCAACCTTCTCATTCATTTGAAATGGGCAAATGAACGTAACACAGATGACATTGCAACTGCACTGCAATTCATTTCCTAGTCTATATATGAATAATTATCAACATTAATATTGAAAAATTAATTATGAACATTAATATTGAAAAGCCATCCAAAAGCCCTCATTCCTGTTTTTATTGTGGGCAATTTTTCTTTTTGGCTGGCTGAAAGTATCAATGACTGATAAAAAAAATGCAAATAGAAACATAGAATCATAGAATCGTAGGGTTGGAAGGGACTTTTAGGGATCATCTAGTCCAAACTCTCTGCAGAAGCAGGTTCATCTATATCAGGTCCACAGCCCCATACTGGTGCATGAAATTGTTCCTTTCTAGATACAGAACTCTGCACTTGTCCTTATTGAACATCATGAAGTTCTTCTCTGCCCAACACTCAAGCTGATTGAGATCCCACTGAATGGCAGCACAGACTTCTGGGGAATCAGCCAGTCCTCCCAGTTTGGTGTCATCAGTGAAATTGCTGAGGATATACTCTGTCCCCTCATCCAGGTCGTTGATGAAGATGTTGAACAAGACTGGTCCCAGAACCGATCCCTGTGGAACTCCACTGGCCACAGGCCTCCAACTCGATTCTGTGCCATTGATCACCACCCTCTGGGCTCTGTTATTCAGCTGGTTCTTGATCCACCTCACTGTCCACTCATCCAAGCTACACTGCTTGATATTTCTTATGAAAATGTTCTGGGAGACAGTGTAAAACGCCTTGCTGAAGTCAAGGTAGATGACATCCACTGCTCTCCCTTCATCTAGTCAGCTAGTTATGCCCTCACAGAAGGCTATTAGGTTGGTCAAACAAGATTTCCCCTTGGTGGATTCATGTTCACTCCCTCTGATGACCATCTTTTCCTTCAAATGTTTAGTGATAACATTGAGGATGAGGCTTTCTATCACCTTTCCAAGGATAAAGGTGAGGCTGACCAGCCTGTAGTTTCCCAGATTGTCCTTCCTGCCTTTTTGATGACTGGAGTGACATACGCCTTTCTCCAGTCCTCAGGCACCTCCCATGTCTTTCATTAATGTTCAGAAATGATCATCACATCAGCCAATTCCCTCAGCACTGTTAGATGCATAGTCCATAGCTAATGCATAACACAGAATTAACAGATGAAGAACACCCGTAAGAGATTGATGGTCAATGTTATGAGTACCTCTCCACACTGCTCCTGACCCCTTGCCTACTTGGCTTTATAAGTACTTAAACAATTAACTTAAAATAGCTAAATTTAAATTAGGGGAATGCCTCTCTAAAGGTCACTGGAGAAATACTATTGAGGACCATTGAAAGATAGGACAAAACTTTGACCTGATTTAATTTTAATGGACTTTTGCAAATCATAAATTATAATATTATGGTTACTAAACTCATGATTTTTATCTCTTTATGGTGTTCTTTTTCAAAAAGAAACTGGCATTCATTCCTTTGAAAACTCTTTTTGAAGATTTTTTTTTGTAATTTTCAAATAATTTTCTTTAGTTGTTAAGTTCAAATCACATTATACTTTCCCAAAAATGAAAACATATATTAGAATGGAAATAATATCTAGAATAATAATCATGCTGTTGTCTGTAGAAGCAGAAGTATGGAAAGTATGAGAGACAGATTTTTAAAACTATATTGCCAGTAAAGACAAATGTACAGGGGAACTATTGAGAAAGAATAAGTATTGGGAAAGAGGCTAAGAAAGGGAGATTTTATTCTATCTTTGATGTAGCTATGAAGTCCTAAGAACACAGCAGTGTCAACTGAGAATATGACTTGGCTATGATGAGTAGTCTGAGCAAAGTAAAAATTAAAAACCAAATGTCTAAACTGCAGTTACAGTATAAATGTAGTGAATGCATAGGAGAATGACAGATGTTCCTTCCAGGACATATCACACTTTACCTTTAAGATGGATATATCCCCTACTCACATCAAATTATCTGTACCTACATTACCCTATTACCCTGCTACTATCTGCACCTTGTACTTTTGTTAGTTGTTATGACACCAACGTGCCATAATTTTCTATAGTCCCAAAATTGTTGTTGTTCTGCAGTTGCTGAATTTCTCTGGTGCATGTATTCTGTTTTCTCTGTTCTGTTGGTGGTCTGTGTGGCAAAAGGCTTTTATTGACTTTGTACTATAGAGATACAGCATTAATGAACTTATCAGATGTTCATTGCAAACAGCTCTCACTTCTAATGTGTTCATTTACTGCTTCTGACTTTTTGTGGGCTTACTGTTTCATTTACAGACTATTTCTCAAGGTTTATCTCTTCAAATCAGGCCTTCCAGATCTTTTTCGGGTTTCTTCTTTGAAGTGTGTGGTCAAAGCAGAGAAAGGAAACAGTAAGAATATTATTTGCAGCACTGTGCTGTCCAATGGCAAACAGCAAAGCTTTGGGTTTGTTCTTTTCAGCAGAAGCTCTCTGATATGTGTAGAGATTTGCAGCCAAGGAAGGAACTGGAAAAGGGTAACATTTTGAACCTTAATACATTTCTCTCCAACAAAAAAAAAAAACCAAAAAAAGCCTTCAGAAAGTATTCCTTGGTGTCCCAAATAAAATGATGATATTAGATCTTTCTATCTGTCTTTATCACTCTTTTATTCCCAAAGCACACAGAAAAAAAAAGTTTCATGGTGTTTCTTTTAGACTGGGAATTTTATTGTCAATAGAACAAGACAGATTGTGTGAATGTGAAATCAGATTTGAGACTAGTCTTTCATTTGTGACATTTTGCAAGGAAAAAAGTCCCTTTGGCTAAGTTTTTACAGCTTCATGTATGACATTTTGTCATTAGATTTGATTTGAGATTGGATGCTATGTCCACCAGTAAAAAAAAAGACAAATATGTCAGTGAAGCATACATGGGAGCAGCTCTCTTTTTTAAAGTTTGTTTAAATGCTGTTCTTGTCAATACTGAAGACTGAAACCCACTGAATCACAGCTGACTATAGAGATTACTAACTTTTTAATTTTCTTTTTAAATAAGCATTGCAGCACATACTGTTGAAAGCTTTTTTTTTCCCCCCTAACACTGTGTTTTTCAGGAAAGATACTATGACTAAGGATCAATAGAAGACTAAAAGTAGCAAAAAAAGAAAAACTGTGACATAAAAACACATCTGCTCTTCAAATGAAATGTACTTTCTGTTGGCAAGAAACACAAATTTTATAAAAGGAGCCTCATAAATGAATTTTGGAGAACTAGGACTAAATAATTGAGGTTAAAAGGACAAAAATAACCATTCAAAGGATTTCTAGATTGGAACTGGGCCAAATTTTGCAGCTCCTCTTGGATCATAAGGGACAAAAAATCAGTAAGATTGTGCTGTGCTCATTTTTTATTATATTTATCCCAAAGCATGATTGACTAAACTCATGTGGCCTTACTTATGCTAAGAGTAACTTAGGTACCACAGAAAGCTGGCAAAGTGCTTTTAAAATGTTCACCTGCACAATAAAGATTATTTTTTTCCCTTATCAATGACTAGGCAAATATATCGGTTTTTCATAGGCTAAGTAGCCATACACGAGATCTTGGTGTGCTGAAAACAATTTTAGTTTCTCCTCAATAACACTATATTTACATATGTAGACAGACCTTACAATATATGCAATAGCACATTGATATTTGTAGTAATCCTTTGATGTTATTTGGGATATTATAGAAATAACTAATGAAAAGTTATGGTTTTCATTATATATGTATTACAGTTTTCATTTAAGACCTGAAGAACTTAAAACTACACATAGTTGAAGACAACTGCATGTTTGTATACAGAGATCAAGCTTGTTCAAACTCTGAGCACTGCCATACTAAATTTAATGCATCATTTTCTATATTAGTCAGGAACATTTGGTAACCAAGATAAATCCTTGGTGTAGAGGAAGGTATAATACAGAAACAGTATCAATGCACAGATGGCTGTGTCGTTTGGCCTTCAGCTTTAAACCTAATAGGCCACCTGAGGCAAGATGACACACATCCTGTCATAACGCATGGCTTAATTGCAAGATGCATTATCACAAAGAAGCACCAATATCTAGCATGAGCCAGTAATTATACTGAGAAGAGCAATTTCCTTGGGCACAGGAATGCTATTGAACTAAGGAATTAGGTGTGGCTATTTACTAAGTCAGAGAAAAAGGAGATGTTTTATGAAGGGATCTTATGGTAATAAAATGCATGGAGAATATGTATAAATTGAGTCCATCATCGAGACTTAGGTGTCAGCCACTGTACATTTAGATTTATGTTCTTTTTAACTGACTGTTGGCATCACTCATTTCACCAGATTCAGAAATCTTCTGGCAGGAGTACATATAGACTTTACATTTTCATTTTACTTTTAACATACAACTGAGAATATGACTGTGTTATAAGCAAAAGAATAAAAGCAGAATTCTTTTGATCTGTCAAAGTAGTTTTGATTACTGAAGTATGAATATTGATTGAAGACCATGTACATTTATTTCTGCTAAATGTTATTGGAATTATACATGGAAAACCCATTGTCCTATAGACATGAGCCTTCTGTCCTCAGCATTTAATTTTGAATGTGACGTTTGGAAATAAGAGGTAGTAACCATTGATAAATGTGTTTAATTTAAATGATTCCCAATATGAAATAGATTTCTTTGTAAAAAATCTCAACCAAATTACAAACAGTATACTGTAAACATAACCTTGAAGAGATATAACAAGATAAAACTTTTTTGTTGACATTTGTTATCAAAAGTTTGTTTGGTCTTTTTTTTATTATTATTTAAATAGTGCCTATAAAGACTTTCCCATTATCTTTCACATGGAGAAATGAGGAGTGTTATTTTCTTGTACCCAAGCTATGTAACTGATTCATCTGTCCATACTTCAGGATTGCCATTAAAGTTTTATGAGTGAACCGGAATAGTTTTCTGCAGTTAATGCTGCAGAGATGTCCTTCATTGCCCCAGATGCTGCTACTCTTTAGAGAATACTTAGATATTTGTAGATATCTAAAGCTGCAATTGTCATATTTTTTCCAGTCTAGCTCCGAACATATTTACATAGCTTAAACTGAAATGAGAATGTGCTCATCTTAACCTTAAAAATCCAATCTGATACAAGCCCTATGTTTTTGGAAAAACGGTTCTGGTACTTCACTGGTAGTCACTACTTGGAAGAGTTGCTAGGTTTTTCAGTGAAGGTCTCTGAAGCCTCAGAAGCTGTTATAAAAAGGAAACAGTAATTTAATAAGACATTAGTAGATCAATAAGAATCTTAGTATATACAAATTGTTGTTTACTTTAGCTGAGGAACAGCTTGAACCAATATGTGAACACTTTTAGGCTTTAAAACTTATCCCAATACTGCTTTTCTTTTGATACAAACCACAGGATTGTAAGAAAACATTTGCTAAATGTTCTGATAGAAGAGGCAATAATCAAAGCTGAAATGTAATTATCTCTTTGATTTGATACCCTAAAAGCTGAGTTTAAAATATTGTTTAGGCATGTTGACTCCATTGTGCAAAGATTCCCTAAATGCAAATATAAAACCATACTGATTTTCACAACTAAACTTTCTGTCATATCCACCAGGGGAGTAATGTCAGTCTAATAATATTTTTTTGACATTTGACATTAGAAACATGAGAGTCATAAACATCTGGGAGAGTATTTCTGGAATGACAGATAAGGATTACTGTAAGAAGAAAAAAAAAGGCATTGCAAACCCCACTACCTTTGTCCTTCTTTCATCCCCAGTGTATTCTGGCACTTGCTTCAATGCAAAAAAGGTACATTACCTCTTTCACCACTCTGGTAGGATTCCCAAATAAATACATAGAGAGAAATAAAGCTATGTTAAAGCTAGGCAGAGGAAGTTTGCCTGCTTATAATATAGGAAGATCTTTACTGATTACAGAGCATCTTTACAAAATAATGTTGTAAAAGGTGGCCTCGCTGAAGTCACTGTAGCAATGCCTTTTGGCAGGTGCTTCAGAATCCTTCTGGTGAATCTCAAATCTGCTAGTGCGAAAGACAGTTTCATGTTAAGAAGATAACTGATGCCACTCCATTTTAGGTCAGGATCATATACATTGCAATGATGGAACCATATGCTACTTTAGAAGTTCTTACTCACACTTCAATAACATCATATTATCTTCTTGTTTCCATTATTGATTAAAAAATAATAAAGTCTGATGTGAAAAGGGTTCCTTTCACTATGCCCCATAGAAGTAGAAAAAGATTGTATAATCCAAAATTGTATATATCAAATAAAGATAAAAACATCTATGTCTTGTTAAACAAGTTTTTTGTGAATGTACAACAGCATTAGCTATTCAGTCAAAGAAAGCTGAGTAATATGTCAAACTGACAAGAACTGGTTTTGTCTAATTGTGTTAGTAACACTTAACAATTGTGTCTAGATCTTCCATCTGTTTCACTAGGAAAAATATACAGATTTCTGTCAATAAACTCTGATTATTTCCCTGATAAAAAAAAAAGCTCTTCAGAAGTATGAGTGTATTTAACGTGATACAGATCCAGCAGCCTCTGTCCTTTGCATCAGAAGTGTGAGGAAAGAGGCAGGAAATGTAGAGACCCTCAGAGTGTAAGGTGTTACATCCTCGGCTCCTGAGATGGCTAACTTAAAGTAAGAGAGCAGCAGAGTAGCTAATGAAGGGTTTAGGGAGCTGAGAGCATTGCTGGCCATGCAGCGCCCACACTCACAGGAGATGCAGTTGCAAAGTATCTCGAGAAGATCTGGCTATGCCAAGGTGTCATAGCCAATAACTAAGAACCACACAGCAGCTCACTCACTCCTATCCCTCCCAGTGTGATGGGGAAATGAATCTGGAGAAATAAAGCATAAGAATAGTTTAATAACTGAAAGGAAATAAAATATAAGAATAACAGTAATAATATCATATATAATATTGATAATTGCAATGAAAATAAAAATTTAAAAAGGAGATAAATGAAACCCAAGAAAGGACAAATAATACACACTGCAGTTGCTTACCACAATGGTGATGGACGTTTGAGAAGCAACTCACTCCTTTCAGCCAGCTCCTCCTAGTTTATATGCTGGACATGACATCCTGTGGTACAAAACATCCCTTTGGCTAGTTCAGGTCAGCCGCCCTGGCCATGAGAAACTGAGAAATTATTTGCTCAAGATAAGTGATAATTAGCATCAAACAAAACAACAGTGTTTTATCAACAATATTCTCACATTAAATGCAAAATACAGCACTGTACCAGCTACTAGGAAGAAAATTACCCCAGATGAAACCAGGACAAAGGGTTAGGTACAGGTCAGATCTCTAGTGCTAGGTCAGATCTCTAGTGCTAGGTCAGCAAGGGGAGGGAGCAAAGGTAAGGCCCTGAGCAGCTCTGAAGACAAGCGGGAAGGCCTCAGAAAAGCTTCTGACATCTCTTTGTCATATTATAGCTGTTTTCACAGCAGCCTGATCCAGGGTCACAGCTGCAGTGTAACGTGGCTTAACCTTGCACACCAGCTGCCAGCCCCCAGGAAGGTGGCAAGGTTGCAGAGCTTGCTGGTGCCCTCAGCACTTGGAAACAACCTGTTACACCTGGACCTATGTGCAGTTTGGAAACGAGTCATGAGAAATGAAATAGCTTCATAGTAATAGCAGGACTGCTGGCAATGTGAGAAGTCAACACAAGCCAGTATTGTACCCTTGGCACAAAAGAAGGCCTGTGGTATATTGGACTGGATTAGAGAAAGTATTGCACCAAAGTATGTTCAAGAGAGATAATCCTTACTATCTACTCAGCATTGCTCACACCACACCTGGAGTGCTGTTTCCAGTTCTAGGATCCAGTGCAAGAGGGTCATAAACATGATGAAGGGAGTGGGTTAACTTTCTTATGAGGAAAGGCTGAGACGTGTGTCGGTTTAGGCAAGAGAAGGCTCAGAGGGGATCTTACTACTAAATAATGAGTATATAAATTATATATATGGTATATAATGTATACTATATACATAACAATAAGTAAAAACAAAGATCTGAAGGAAGGATGCAAGAAAAAGGCCAGGCTCTTTTCAGAAGTGCCCAGTGACAAGATGAGAGGTGATGGGTACAGACTGAAATGCAAAGTCTTCCTTCTGAACATCACAAAACACTTTTTCAGTCTGAGGGCATGGACCACTGACACTGGTTGGGAGATCTTAAAGTACTGGTTCTAATTTTCTCAATCATCCTGCTCTCTTTTTGCTTTTTGTTCTGTTCTGTTTCTTGTAGGTAGTAGAATAAACTTTCCTACTTTCCTCTCTGAGTCAATTACTAGAGTCTGTTTTGCCCAGCACCATAATTGGCAGTGAGCCCTCCTTGCCCTTGTCTCAATCCACAACATCCTTGGTTATCTTTTTCTTCCCCTTTTCTCTAGAACTTCTGCCATCCTAACGAGGGTGGGAGTGAATGAGGGGCAGTGAGCGAGAGACAGCTGTTGTGCTTCTTTGCTAGCTGGGCCAAACCATGACATGTATAAACAAAGGTAAAAGGCAGGAGATGAGGAAGATTCCTCTTTTTCACCTCAGGCTGTGAATTAAAATGAATCTCACTACACTTTGACGAGGAGACTGAGTTTGCTGGTGAGATATATACCTGCTCCTGAAATACTTCAGTAGTTCAAGTGTCTACTTTGGCAATGATCATTGTACTCACCTCTACTGAAAAAGACACTAGTGCAGAAGACATTTAGGGAATTAAAATATTAATTGAAGCTTAAATGGAACTGAGATTCCTTCATAAGGAAGTGAGCTAGCTTATTTCAAGTTCATGACTTTAAATTCATTGTACCTGCCCATGTTTAATTTATTTAGGTTCTTAAGTCTTCCTTTAAAATTTGAATACGTCTTCAAACTCTTATTTTTTTAAACAGATACCTCCTTTTTTATTAATTATTCATCAATGTCTATCACCAGTCCGCTACCTTGCAGTTAATAGGATCATTTTGTGACTAAGGGTCTGATTAAGTCAAAATTAGGAATGTAGCTCAGATGATTAAGAGAGTACCATATTGGAGTGGTACTATATTTAGGGATAATTTTTATAGCTGGCAAAAGTAGAGGATTTACACATCATCTGCTGCTGATAGTCTTTTGCATTATTATTATTATGCTATTCTTTGGGACCCCATAAAAATGATCATCAAGAACATGTTCAAGAAAAGATTTTAAATCCTTCCTGTATCCAAAACAACAGCTTTTTAGTACAGACATTTCTTGAAATAGGTCTAGATTACATTTCTCATTAACTTACATTGTGTCTTTCTGATGTAGCTTTACATAGGCCTGCTTCTAATGTCATTTAAAATGTTGAATCTCTAGAAGTCAAATGAGATACATTATATTTAACAGCCTACCTGCCAGAATAAGCATTTGGTCAAATTTCTTCTCTATCCTTACTGTAAGACAGTAACTTGTCACTGGCACTTCATCTACAGAGAAAAAAAAAAGTAAAAAATGAATACTGCTATGCACTGATTCTGCTTCCTCACAGAAGATACTTTAGAGAACAGGCCTGAGACCAAAGGTCACTTCCTCATATAAAGGTACAAATTACGGGTAACTTGTGGCAAAGGACTATGCACCAAAGGCAGTGCATCTGCTAAAACAAGACTGACCACAGTCAAAGAACTTCACTGATATCTATTTACTGTACCTTTTCCTGTTACTGACAGAATGTCTTGTTTTCACTGTAGTGATTCATGTCTTATTTTTCTGCCAAAAGAACAAATAATCAGTAAGGATAAGATTTATTACATTGAAATTTTTCCCAAAGAAACTGTAGAAATGAAAATAAAGAGCAATACCTTTAACACAACACTGAACTTTAAAGAATTCACATCATAGATATAGCTTTAAATGGCCAGCAGTGAATACCACAGTAAAGCCTTCACTTCTTTCACCTAATATCAAACATAGATATATATTTATGTATGTATTTACATTATGAAGTAGAAGTAGAAGCAGATAATTTTTCTTTCTGTCAACAAAAAGGCTTTAATAACTTACTTGTCGCTTAAGTCAACATGAATTATAGCCCTTACTTACCTTTACTTCCGAATATGGCAGTTTAAGATAAATCTAGTACTTAGAGGTCTGTCAGTTTTATTGGTTTAATAATTATCCTACCACATGTGAGTATGTACATATTAGATGGAAATAAACAAACTAACCATACAGAGTTTGAGACAGCGAGATAACTAGTCACATATTTTGGGATGCCAGAAAGCTATCAAACAGCAGCAAAACCATTGATTTAAAAACGTAATCTCCATTGGAGGATATATTCTTTTTATTAAGAAACAAACAAGGCTTATCATTCCTGTGGTACTGCGCTGTTTGGAAGTTTATAGGGCTGGTAATATGAAAAGACATGTAGAATAGTTCATATCTGAAAAGTCAACATCAGTAGTGTGAAGGAAAATTAAATACTTGCACAGCCAACGCATATGTTGGCAAAACCAAGTAAAACGTGCTGTTTTTACAAAAAAAAAAAAAAAAAAAAAAAACCCAAACAATGTCAGATCCCAATCAGTTATTGAGGGAGCTGTAAAACGGAAGCTACAATTGAGTGAGACTTTGCTTTAGCTAAGAAAAGAACTGGTGTGAATCAGTTCATACAGCTTTCTGACTTTTTACTACGTGCCTACTTTGGAATGCCTGGAAACTATTGCTCTCTTCCTATAAAGTACCTGACAACTCAGTAGTCACCGAAGTTACCACCACAAGTTATCAGTGTCTTATGCCCCTTGGTGGATTTGCAGGAGGATTGATAACTGAGTTCTTGAGAAGAATATGTGTGAATCAGAATCTGGAAGTGAGAAAGAGGATTGCAATGAGTCTATGCTCTGTTGACTCCATCCCACTCACTTGTTGCAGGAATAGGAGTGGGAATTGTGCTTGGTGCTAATTTTATTAAATCCTGAAATAAACAGCCACTGAAATAATTTATTATGTCTTCCCATTCAAGAAACATTAAAAGTATTTTGCTGCCTTTATTTTGTATATACTCATAACTCATCACAAATAACTTCTGTCTCTAGGATCCATGACAGATTTCCATCAAAGGGAAAAATAAGCCAAAAATTTGTTGCATTTCTAATTTTGAGGCAAATCACAGAATCTTAGAATCACAGAATAATATAAAAGTTTGTATTTGAAGGGACATTTAAAGACCATCTAGCTCAATGTTCCTGTCATAAACAGGGAAAGCTTTCACTCAAAAGAGTGAAAAGGCTCAAAGCCCTGTACAACTTAAACTTCAACATATCCCATGATGAGGCATTCATAACATCTCTGGGCAACCTGTTGCAAGGTTTTACCACCTTTATCATAAAGAATCTCTTCCTTATGTCTAATCTTAATCTACCTTCTTTCAGTTTAAGACAGATGCCACTGGGCTCATCAATACAGTCCCCTGCATATAATGAAAGGGGAGTACAAGAAGGTTTCTCTGGGCCTTCTTTTCTCTATGCTGATCAAACCCATTTCTCTCACCTTTTCTTCATAGGAGACATTTTCCAGCACTTGATCACATTCATAGTCTTCCTCTCTATTTGTTCTAATAAGTCTCTGTCTTCAATGTACTGAAGACCTCAGAGCTGGACACAGGACTCTAGGCACAGTCTCATGAGAACAGAATAGAGAATCACAGAATCACAGAATGATAGGGGTCAGATGGACCTATAAAGATCATCTAGTCCACTCCTCCTGCTAAAGCAGGTCTCCCTAGATCAGGTCACACAGGAATGTGTCCAGTTGTGTTTGGAAACCTCCAGAGAAGGAAACTCCACACCCTCCCTGGGCAGCCTCACAGGAAAGTTTTTCTTTAAATGGAAGTTTCTGTGTTCCAGTTTTTGTCCATTACCCCTTGTCCTATCACTGGACATTACAGAAAAAAAGTATTGCCCCATCCTCTTGACATACACCTTTAGAAATACTTGTTTTAATGAGGTCTCCCCTCAGTCTCCCCTTCTCTAGACCAAACAGCCCCAGTTCTCATAGCCTTTCCTCATAAGGAAGATGCTCCAGTCCCTGATCATCTTCATGGCCCTATGCTGAACTCTCTCCAGCAGTTCTCTGTCCCTCTTGAGCTGGGGAGCCCAGAACTGGGCACAGTGTCTACTCTGCCCTCTCTACTCTGCCCTGGTGAGGCCTCATCTGGAGTACTGTGTCTAGTTCTGGGCTCCTCAGCTCAAGAGGGACAGAGAACTGGTGGAGAGGTTCCAGTGCAGGGCCACCAAGATGATCAGGGGACTGGAACATCTTCCTTATGAGGAAAGGCTGCAGGAACTGGGCCTGTTTAGTCTGGAGAAGAGGAGACTGAGGGGGTATATTATTAACATTTACAAATATCTAAAGAGTGAGTGTCAGGAGGTTGTGGCATCTCTTTTATTCTATTGTAGCTAGCAACAGGACAAGGGGTAATGGGATAAAGTTGCAACACAAAAAGCTCCACTTAAATATAAGAAAAAAATATTTTACTGTTCAGGTGATGGAGCAGTGGAAGAGGTTGCCCAGGAAGGATTTTGGAGTCTCCTTCCTGCTTGGAGGTCTTCAAGACTCTCCTGAACATGTTCCTATGTGACCTGATCTAGGTGAACCTGCTTCTGCAGAGGGGTTGGACTTGATGATCTCTAAAGGTCCCTTCCAACCCTACCATTCTATGATTCTATGATTCTGTGATGAGGCCTCACCAGGGCAGAGTAGAGGATGAGGAGAACCTCCCTTGACTTGCTGGACACATTCATCTCCCTTGATCTATTGGACAAGCTTCTTTTTGTGCTTCTTTTTTTTTGCAGGGATATGATCATCTTTCCAGGATATAAGTGCACATTGCCAGCCCATATCCAATTGTTAGTCTCACTAGTTTTCCCTGGGGAATTGTTCCACGTTCTTATTGTACATGGCCTAATAGAATAAGGTTCACATTGACTCACTTCTCAGCCTTTCAAGGTTCACTTGGATGATATCCTTTCCCTCTAGCAAATCAGCAGTTTGCCTTTGTCTGTTCTCTCAATCCCAATGTCATTTCTGAAGATACTGAACAGTATAGTTCCAAGTAGAGATGCTTGATGGACATTGCTTATTACTGGTTTCCATCCAGATGTTGAGCCACTGCCTGTTTGGACATGGCCATCAACCAAAAATGCTTATCCAACAACCCATCCATCAAAATCATATCTGTACTATTTAGTGTCAAGAGTGTTGTGGGGACTGTATTGAAGAGTTTATAGAAGTCCAGGCAGATGACATCCGTAGCTCTTCCTTTGTCCACTGGTGCAGTCACTCCATTGTAGAAGGTCACTGTATTAGTCAGGCACGATTGCTCTTGGTGAGGCCATGTTGGCTGTGTCTAACTGCCTCACTGTCTTCCAGATGTTTTGACATATCCAGGAAGATCTATTCCATGAACTTAGTGTGCACTGAAAAGAGACTGACTGCTCAATAGTTTCCAGGGTTTTCCTTTTTACCTTTGTAACAAGTGGAGGTGTTATTCCTTTTTCTCCAGTAACTGGGAACTTTATTTGGCTTCTGTGACTAGTCAAATACGATGAAGAGTGTCTTTGCAACTACATCTGCCAGTGTCCTCAGGACCCTGGGAAGAGCAATGCATCAGATGAATATACCCAGTATTCAACAAGCTCCCTTGATTGTGTTTTTTCAGCCCCTTCCCACATAATGAGGGAAGCTCAGACGGTCAATGCATAGTCAGTAAGGAAAAATGTTTGCCTAAAAGGAGAGAAAAAAAAAGTGATGAGTGGAGTGGGATTAGGGGAAAAAAATTATCAAGAGAAAAATAGAACTCCTTTCCAGGCACAATGAGACTAAATGAAGGAATTCTTCTTTAGCACCTACATATGTGGAGAACAACTTTCAAAGGTTTTCTATGTACATTTCAACCACTCCCTGTTGCTGCTCCAATCTTGCTTTTTCATGCCAAAAGGAGCAAAAGCACAAGCATCTTGAGATTTACAAATGCTTTCTGTCTAACCTGCTACTCCCATGTGAAGACTAAGACAAATATCTCTGATGTTTTCTCTGTTTACTGTGCACTGTGCACTGGGTTTCTGAATCAAGACCTAACTGCAGAGGATTATGCCTGGGGCATAACCTTTCTTATGTTCAGATAAAGTAAACAGTCACACTGGAGTTGAAATTTAATGATATTGTGTTCCCTCATGCTCTTTACAAATAACTGCAGAAAGAAGGCTTTAATACACATAATCAGTAATATATTTAACATGTTAACAATGTAAACAATTTATTTAATAAAATAGCAAATAGAAACAAAGAGTCACACTTTTATTGGCCTTATTTGGTGAGAGATCTGAAATTAGTTAACTCATTTACTACTTAAAATGATTAAAATTTATGTTACGGTATTATCTAACTGCCCTAAGATGAGAAACAATAAGGCTGTGAAGACATACTGTGCTTTTTAGACCCAATCCCAACTGCAAAGGACTTAACAATGCAAACTGACATAGACAAGGATGTAAAAACACATCCAATAACTGACAGAAGAACAGTGATCCCTTGATGTTAGAAATTAATGAGTTAGTGATGGGCGTTATAAGCTAGAACACAAAAAGCTGCACTTAAACACAAGGAAAATATTTTCTGTGAGCACAAGAGAGCATTGGCACAGGCTGCCCAGGGAGTTTGCGGAGTCTCTTTCTCTGGGGGTTTTTCAAATCTTTGTGGACGTCTTCCTGTGTGACCTGATCTAGATGGTCCTGCTTTAGAAGGGGAGGTGGACTAGATGATCTTTGGACATCTCTTCCAACCCCTACCATTCCATGATTCTATGACACCTTCTACTTATTTGTGCTGCTTAAACATACGAAAATTAAACCAAACCAAAGTAATAATAAACAAAGGTCTTCAAAAATTGTCTTATTCCATGGTCACCATTTTATCCATAATGCTGAAAAGCCAATATAACCCTTTTTCTTTCAACAATGAGAAAATACTCCTTTCTGACTCAGAATCCTTCTTCTAGCTGTGGCTTTAAGAAACAAACATATAATAGCGACTGTGGGCAGTTTTGCAGATAGTTCTGAGAAACCCAAAACTCTGTCAGAATCATAACCAAAGTATCTTTAGCTTCAGAATAAAATAAGGTGGGTTTTTTTCACATTTATTTCACTTTCAGAAAAGATACAGGTACAGTAAAGTTATGACAACAGTATAGTTTTAGCATACTAAACTTCTAATTTACAAAGGCCTAATAGTTCTGGTTATGTAGCAAACTCTGCTATACTCTCCTCAAAGGTTCTGCTAGATTTTATGTGTACATAAAGTGGAAAGCACAGGTATATGCTAAGCTCCCAAGTCTGGACCTGCCAGGTATCAACCTTCTGCCAAATCCATTATGATGCCAAGGGGTGTGAGCATGTGTATGTGTGCACTGAAAATTAATCTTTGCTGGCCATAATGCTTTTACAACACAATGGAAAGAGAATTTACCTAGTAATTACGATCATTGCCTGTAAAATCCAGGTTGCTTATCAATCTTATATTGAATGTAATCTAAAAAAATAATTGTGATGATAAATCCAGAAGATGATTACATCAATTGTTCAAACATACAGTCATTTGAGATCAAGCCCATTGACTTAAAATATGAAGTTTCTGAGTGCTAATTGCCACAAGTGTTTTGGCTGAGTGTGTTTTGTCAATGATGGGAGGGAAAAGCAATGTTGCTTATAGTACACTCTTACATTTTAAGTAATTGGATAAGATGAAGAGAAGAAAGCTGCATTGTTTGTAAACAGAATATCCTGTAAAGTGAAAATTCCTTCATGACTTTGCAGTGAAGTCATGAGTCCTGCTGGCACAAGAAAGTTCATTCATTGTAGCCGAAGATCAACCATATTTCCTTAGGTTGATTTTCTGTTGTCAGAGAAGGGAGCTTCCTCACAGAGGTGATGCAGAGCATGTACTGTAGGGATGTTATGTTGAAATACTCCTTGGGGACATGCTTTTCATACAGGCCATCTTCTGTAAAGTAACTCTGTAGAGAACCTTTTAAAAATCATGGGTTACACAGCACATATCAATGTGTCTCCTCTAATGAGTCTGCTTTTTGAATCTGGGAAATCATTGGAAAGAGAGAAGGAAAGAAAGAAAGAGAGAAAGAAAGAAAAGAAGGAAAAGAAAATAAAGGAATTAAAGAAATAGGAAGGAAGGAAGGAAGGAAGGAAGGAAGGAAGGAAGGAAGGAAGGAAGGAAGGAAGGAAGGAAGGAAGGAAGGAAGGAAGGAAGGAAGGATTTTGTTGCAACCATTCTCACTTGACATTTCTGCACTGCTCTGGGATGGAAAGCAAAGACAAAACATAGGATTCCTGGGACCAGTCCTATGGTGTCAAGCTATACATTAGGACTCAGACATATATCTATGCATGTACATAACAAGAAATATTCATAAATGGTTGCAGATTATATTACAAGACACCAGACAAAACGTTTTAAACCTCCGCCATATCCTCTGAACATCAAACTCCATCTTACACTGTAACATTTCAGTAAATAACATCCTCTAGCCCTTACACTAATATGCTTTTTCTGTTCAATAGTAATTTTAATTAATTCATCCTTTCTGACATTTGCATTTGTCTTTAAATGCCACTAGATAACAGGGTTTTAATCATTCCAAATAGCTTTTTAATTATAGACCTAATTACTTTTGCAGAAGGTTAAGCTGCACAAACAGGAATAAAACTGTTTGCTTGTGCTCTGTGTTAAGAATGATGTAGTGTTTTCTCATTAGGTATTCTGTAAACTTGCTCGGTCAGTTTTACGTGACATTTGGGGGGAAAAAAAAAAGGCCCAAGCTGTATATCAGGAGGTTGGAATTAGATTCTAGGACAGCTTAACACCCAGCTGTGTGGAGCAGTCATTGAACTTTTAATTAGTTAGAAATCAAAGTTAGGCATCCTTTTCCATTGCAGCGGTCATTTTTGGCTGAAAATGTAAAGATACACAAGAACATATAATCTTCCTGCTGGATACAAGGTTTCTTCTTTCTAAACAATTCTCATATTTCTTTTTTTTTTTTTTCCCTCTGGTAATTTTCCACCACTGATGGTACCCTACTGTGTAAATGGAATAGAATTTCTTACTGGAGAGATTCTGTACCTCTGCTGGAGGGCAGCCAGTTTGCATAAACAAAGACAAAAGTTAATTTACATATAACTCTTGTGATATAACTTTCTTTAAAAATATATTTCATTTTTTGTCCTTTGTGAGTAAAGAAGGTCTGAATAAGACCTGTGTGGGCAGGAGCTCTTTTATTCCTGTTGAAAAATATGTGAGGTACATTTATATTTTACAATGTTACTATTATGCTAGAATAGACTCTAAATGCATAGCTTAATTTTTACATCAGCTGCTATATACAGTATTTTTAAAAGCTCACAAAGTTAAATTTAGCTCAGAAAACTGAAACTTGCATATTTTACTACTCTTTTAGTCCAAGTGGGCTAATCAAAATTGAAAAATCTAAACATATTCTACACTTATGGGCTTAACTTCCATTAGTCTTTATGTCACTAGGGTTAAATAATCTCAAGATGGTTACATATTGTATTTCAGAGTTTATTCAACCCTTGTGCCCACTAATGATTGCATCATGTTAATGTGTAAATCTTAATTATACTTTGCCACTTTTCTTGATTTGATTATTTTCAAGAGAATCTACTGCTAGATTGTGCTGTAATTATCTATTACTTTAAAAAAAAAATAAACTCTTCTTTGAAGAGAGCTAAAAGTTAAAATAAGCCTAAGAATAAAGTCTAGAGCAAAAAAAAAAAAAAAAGGTATTAAAAATCTCTTTCCAGTGTCACAATAAAAAAGTACACACTTCAAGATGAAGAGGCAATCGGAAACATCTCATTATCAAACCACCTGGAGGATCACTCAGTGGATAAGGAATTGCCCAGATGGTTGCACTCAAAGACTTGCAGTCAATAGCTCAATGTCTGAGTGGAAACATGTCTGTGATGAGTAATATCCTTCAGGGGTTGGTATTGGGACCAATGTTATTTAACACCTTTGTTGGGAACAAGAACAGTGAGATTGAGTACATTCAGCAAGTTTGTGGATGACGTCAAACTCATTGGTAAGTTGATACTCTATGGAGAAGGGATGACATTCAGAGAAACAGTGATGGACTATAGGGGTGGGCCCATGCAAACATTAGGAATTTCAACATGGTCAAGTATAACAAGGTCCTGCACCTGAGTTGAGGCAAGCCCAAACATGGATGCAGGCCAGATGATGAGTGGATGAGAGCTGCCCTGCTGCAGAGAAGGACTTGGGGTTGTGGATGAAAAACTGAATGTGCACTGCACTTGCAGCCTAGAAAGACAACTGTATCCCGGTCTGCATAAAAAGAAGCATGGATAGCAGGTTGAGGGAGGTGATTCTCCCCCTCTGCTGCTATGAGACCCTGCTTGGAGTACTGTGTTGGAGTACTGTACATATAAATTAATATATTAATACGAGAAAATATAGCTGAAAGTATTGTGAATGTCAGTTGATATACTGGAAGAAAATATTACTAAGCAAAAGATAGTAGAGAAATAATTGTTTGGATACTTAATGTGCATGGAATAATGGCAAGACCTGTAATAGCATCAGACTGATAGAGGAGATAAAAATAGTAATTTTTAAAACAGTGCTATTTCTTATTGTGGTAGTTTGACCCTGGCTAGAAGCCAAGTGCCCACCACACCACTTGATCACTCACTTCCTCAGCAAGCCAGAGAAGGGGAGAAAATAAGACAAATGTCTCGTGGGTTAAGATAAAAGCAGTTTAATATAGAGATAGCAAAGCCGCGCACGCGAGAAGCAAAGCGAAGCAGATAAAGCTGTTACTCTCTACTTCCCATCAGCAGCGATGTCCGGCCACCTCCCGAGAAGCAGGGCTTCAGTACGCGTGACGGTTGCTTTTGGAAGGCCCAGAATGAATCTTGCCTCCCCCTCCTGCTCCTCTCCCCCAGTTTATATTACTGAGCTGACGTCATATGGTATGGAATATCTCCTTGGTCAGCCTGGGTCAGCTGTCCCAGCCATGGTCCCTCCCAAGATCGTGCCCACCCACCGCTGTTGGTGAAGGTGGGGGAAGGAATGCTGGAGGGACAGCCCTGATGTTATGCAAGCGGTAGTCATAATATTGATATCAACAACAAGCACAGCACTGCAAGAGCTACTGTGGAGAATCACTACCATCCCAGACCCACTACACTTATGATAAGTAATGGTTTATCATTAGATTAATTTGTGACAAAATAAAGATAAAAACCAAATAAACTAAATAGATATTGTTGACTTTTTATAAGAACAAATATCAAAAAGCCAAACAATATTAATAACATATCCTTTTTAGAAATATCTGTTTAATATTGCTAATATTAATTTCATACTTAAATCTCTAAAAGGTATTCTACCATACAAGTGTACTGGGAATCCAGCATACCAGTGGGTATGCTTATTTGTCCTGTACCTCTGAATGGCAGTATAACTATCCGGTCTATTAGCCACTCCTCTGAGTTTTCCATCATCTGCAAAGTCTTTGAGGATGAACTCTGTATCATCATCCACTTCAGTAATAAAAATGTTAAACGATTTTGAACTCATCATTGACAGTGGAGTGCATCATTACTGACAAGTTTCCAGCTAGACTCTATGCTGCTCATCACAATCTTCTAAGCTTCTCTCATAAAAAAAAAAAAAAAAAAAAAAAAAGAGATTAGATTCAAAACCACAGGAGGAAATTCATGGGTTCATGGAACCTGGTGAGGGAACTGACAGATGTAGTTGCTAAGTCACTCTCCATTATATTTGAATAGTAATGGCAGTCAAAGCCCTCAGTTACTGAAGAAAAGAGAACATTACCCCAGTTTTTAAAGCTGGTAAAAAGGAAAACCCTGGGAATTATTGATCAAGTTATCTCTCTTCAGTGTCCATTGAGATTATGGACCTTTAAAGGTCTCTTCCATATTGAACTATCCTATGATTCTACACTTGTTTTCAGGTTTGTTTTCTGTAGGGTTCTTATAGGTATGTCCTTAAAAAGTTTGTTTCCCTGAAGTCCAGAGTTACCTGGCTTTTTATTCCCTCTTTTCATGATCCAGAACTCAAACATCTCATTATCACTGGCAACTGAGGCTGCCATCAACTTTCATATTCCTGGTCAACTCTTCCATTTTTCTGACGATGAAAGCATACAGAATTTTCAGTGTCAACTGAAATTTAACCTCAGAAATCTTGACTTTTCACAATATCAAGATATCTCTATGCAGTCCATCATGTTCCAGTTGATCAATAGTATCCTGCACAGACAGAACAGTGGATATCGTGGTATCCTGATTACATCTTCCTACAATGGAACAGTGGACCCTTAGGTATTTTTAGGATACTGGTTTAATTTTTTGTTCTTTTTTTTTTTTTTTTTTTTCCTGTAGTCAGCTTTTGTCAAAGCCGAGAATCTCTATCTGAAAGAAGTACAAGGTCAAAGAAGCAAATTCTCCTTAAGTGGCTGATGGACTGGGCTCATTTACGTCTACTGAATCGACTACTTTTTACATTTCAGATGTTAGATTTTATGACAAGGTTCCGAACTCATAAAGAGAGTCACTTACTTGAATGTAGAAATATGAACTTTATGATTAGATACTGCATTTCTAAGCTAGTATTGGTGTACTGAAGCAGATTTAGTTCTTAAATAGCTTTATAGCACAAGAAGAAAAAGCCTTGAGTTGTAACAACATTGCAGCTACAAAAAATACATTCCTAAGACTCCTAGAATTTTGACATAGATTTTGGATTGTCTATTTTCATAAATCTTGAGAGAATCTGTTACAGTGCTTTTCAAAAACATTGTTCCTATGTGACAGCTGCTAATGTCTTTATAGATTGTTGCATTTCTCTCTGTGCTGTAAGTTGTAAAAAGATGGGTAGGCCATATGTAACAAAAATACATTTTGTGGTGATTCTCTGCACTAAAAGCATGCAATTAGCATTTTGACATCTCTCTGACCTTGCCCTTATTGCTCCTACTTAAGGTTAATTTGGTAGCCACATAACTGAAGTCTCATTAACGCAACATCAGGTTCTCATTTGCTGTTCTATGATCATCATTTTTTTTCCGTGTACTTAATTACATTCAAGTTGCATGGCAAAAGATGAAGCAAAAGTCTCATAGCTATTTCCGTGTTTCAGAAATAGACAATAAGAGATGGTTGGAAGTTTATCATGTGACTATATAATCCCATTCTTAGAAGTTCTATGAGCATTTTGTTGCTAAAGGAAGACAAATTAAGTTTAATTATTCAAAGCAACTATGAGGAAAACACCAAGAAAAAAATTCATGTGGATGTTGTATAGAAAGAGAAGGAAAAGGGGAAATCATAGACACAGAATTGTGAGTGATATATTTTTGTTGTTTTATCAGCTTTCTCTGATAATTCCAGTTCAACAACTTTTTATTTGTTTGCATTATTTGCGTATAGATACCCAGTGCCGTCTGAAATGCACTACTATGTAGATGAACTTAAGTCCCATCTACAGCTGTCACTTCACAGTATCGTGAGTTGAATACATTTCCTATCATCTCTACTAGACTGAGGCAGGCTTCTCAGATACCCTAAAATGTATGAAGCAGGAAAGGATGTCTAAGTGTATGCAAATGATAAGTCCTTGGTCAGTAAAGCTAGTGCACTTTAGAGTTATTCAACTGGACATTTAATATCTACTTTGAGTGAGCAGCTATTTAGCAGATGAGACTGTATTGGCCATAATAGCTAGATCATGTCTTAAAACCCAACACCTTATCAGGAAGTCAGACTGTGTGGTCCTAAGCTTCTTAGATCATATTACATACCCAAGTGGAGACAACCAAACCGACTTCTTTTCCTCTCTGTAGGAATTTACATACATGAGATAGCATTCAGCTGCCTAAAATCAGGACATCTTGTGTCATTTTTTGATGCTAGGGTGGTATTGAATTTGTTTTTCAACTCCCGCTAAACAGGCATATAGTCATTTATCATACCTGAGGGCTTTACTCTGTTGTAGTCTATACGCTTATGCATGCCAGAAAACATTAGATACTTGTGCTTAGAAAATTAATTTCCCTTTATGGGAGGAGCCACATTTAGGTGTGTGTGAGTCTGAAGCCAAAATTTTCCACAAATTTGTTCAACAACAGAATTGTTTTAGATTAGCTAGTTTAGTTTAATGACACTAACGAACTCAATGAATATTACTGATTTCATACTGAAATTCAGTTCATTATATTAAACTAAATGTTGTGTGGAAAGTAATAGTTTCATGCCATATCATTATTCCTAGATAAACTAAAAATCATCTCATCTCATTTCATTGACATAAAAAAAGAAATCAGTCCTGAGTTTACTAGTAGGAAGCAAATTTCTTGTGTAACTTAAAGATATGATGTGTATGTCAATGCACAAGTTTTGTAATATCTTCATTTTATAGCCAGGCATAAATTTATTCAGAAAACTAGTGTCCAAAGATATCTTTTGTCTTCACCAGTGGCAGCTACAAATCAATAGCAGCAATAGCTATTGTTTGATCCTGTGAAAAATTCTGTACTTAAGAACTCACCATGTACCATATTTTAAGAAAATGCGATCATCCCAGTGAATTAGTTCATACCATAAAGAAAATGGATTATGCTGCATGCTTATATTTTATTTTTTTCTTTTTACTTACTCATTTGAATTTCAATTATGAAAAATACAACAGGTAAATGAAAGTGAAATGTAAGCCCATATCATCATGGATTTTAGAGAAATAATTTGTGAATACTGGAACATTGGCATTTTACAGGAATTACAAGTAGCTTTCAATCATTGCAACATGCCTATTTCCATTTTTGCTCTCTTATCTCTACTTGCAAGACCTAGATCTTAGAAATTTCTACATAACTCCTAAATACAAAATCACTGGTGTTATGGGTGTTGATGTCGTCACTCTTAATGTACTGGGGATAGAATCTTAACAATATAATTGACTCATATATTGCTGATATGGCAAATCCTTGCCTCCTCTGGTATAAGTCATGCAAGGATATTGAAATTCAGTCCAATGGTAGACAAAGTTGATGTTTCTGAAAATAAATGAATAATAAGCCCACAGTTCACAAATATTAAAATATTTTCTTCATATCCTTTATGAGACTGAATAACCTTTCATGCATTATTATTTCTTAGGGTGATAATCCCTTCAAATGAATATCATTTAGACTGCATAAACCTTAAAACCCTTCTAAAGCTATATTTTTTTCCTCTAAATATACATAAAACAATGTTGGAAATTAGTGACATAATTATACTAAGGATAAGAATTTCATTTGTACGACCTCAACAGTTTTCAGAAAGTTATTTTTTAATATGCTTATTTAGTTCCTACACCCTCAAAAATTTCCTGTGATCTCATACTCAGGTGTCTTTTTTTAAATCTTTTCAGTATTAAGCATTTTGTGCATGGGGTGCTAATATATTTTCTGGATATCCTCTTACTTGGGGTGTAAGAGTTACTCTGTGAATGGAAGGAAATTTAGATTCACGTAAAGTATTAATATTCTTGCATATTTCAGTTGGATGTATCCTGGTGAGGCCTCCTCTGGTGTCTTGTGTCCAGTTCTGGGCTCCTCAGCTCAAGAGGGACAGAGAACTTCTGGAGATAGTCCAACGCAGGGCCACCAAGATGATCAGGGTATTGTAACATCTTCCTTATGAGGAAAGGCTGTGGAAACTGGGGTTGTTTAGTCTAGAGAAGAGGAGACTGAGGGGAGGTCTTATTAACATTTACAAATATCTAAATGGTGTGTGTCAGGAGTTTGGGGCATCCCTTTTTTCCATTGTAGCTAGCAACAGGACAAGGGGTAATGGGATGAAGCTGGAACACAAAAAGTTCCATATATATACAAGAAAAAGCTATTTTACTGTGAGGGTCAGGGAGCCCTGGCACAGGCTGCCCAGGGAGGTTGTGGAGTCTCCTTCCTTGGAGGTCTTCAAGACCCACCTGGACATGTTCCTATGTGACCTGATGTAGGTGAACCTGCTTCTGCCGGGGGTTTGGACTAGATGATCTCTTAAGGTCCCTTCCAACCCTTACCATTCTGTGATTCTATGATATTAGTCTGTATTAACAGGACATAACAATGAACAGCAATGATTCAGAACATCTACAATCCTATATAAAGGGTTTGAGGCTCAAAGACATAAAACACTTCAAGGAGTGCCACAGTGAAATGTTTCTAAGTGCATTGTTTGAAAGAGATAATTCAGTTTTATAGTATAGACTAAAGGGTGAAACCAGTAGATCTGGCTGAAATAAGGCCAATCCCTACTTGGATACTGTGTGCCTGTGCTTCTTGGTGATTGATCATGAATTTTAAAATGAAAACGCTGCTTAAAATGTCAGAAATAAAAGCAGGCTTTAGTAGCAAAACATTTATCTGAAGCAAATGCCAAAGGCTTTCATGAAATCTAATAGGGCTGATAAAGAAGCTCTTTAGATTGATTTATTAACAGAAAAATCACATTTTCAATGTATCACCCACAATACATTTAAATTGGATTGAATATGCAGGAAAAAATTAAATGTCTGAGTTCAGGAAAAAAAGTAAAATATACTTGACTGACAGAGCCAATATAGAGGGACAAACTGAGCAAGTCTAATTCTTTTAAAGGTCACTCATAGTTTAAGTGGGGACAAAATATTAAAACATGTAATAATATCCCATCATAGAAGTAAAATGATGGAAATCTCTGTGTTCTCAAAGCAAGACTTATTTTTATAACTTCTATCTAATCTCAGGTTTGCAACATCCAAATCTGGTGAGATTTATCAGTTACAAAGCTAGCCTGAAGAAAATCAGTCTATTCCTAGGACAGAAGCATACTGGGGGAGTCAGGACTATGGCTCTCCTCTTTGGAAATGAGAGATGAGCCTGAGCCGATGGTAACAACAAACACTTCTAGCAGAAGATGTCCCCTCTGATCCTTTTTTTGATGCTCTACAGTATCACAGGCATGAAGCTTTACTCTTGTTTCTGGCTTGGCAACAGCAATTGACCTCCAATACTATCCCATCCCACTCCCATGTTGACAGAAACAAGTCAGAAGTCATAAGATAATGTTAATGACAGGGGATTGGTTGTGCAAGAAACTAAAAAGGAGGACTTCTTAATGGACTTTTTGAGATTAAGTGAGGGGAGAGTGGAGTAACAGATGTTTGGGAAAAGAGATATGTGAGTCGTCTTGAAAGGGACTAGAGGCAGCCATCAGTGCTCCAGGCAAGTTGTTAAAACAGAAGATCAGGCAAAGAAATAGCTGAAGGCAAATATCTGATATATTTTGTTCATGATGACCCAGTTTAACATCCACTACATGTTATGTATGAAGTCATTCTATCGCTTTCACTTAAAAGAAATCCATCCTTTGGATTTCTTGAAATTAAACTGTTCCTTGACAATATGGAGTGTAATTATGAAAGCTCTCCACTTAGACAATTGATACTGGTACAGAGAGAGAAAACACATAATTAGTCGAATACTGTAGCTGGAGTCAGTATTCCCAAACAGGCAAAGCTAATTAGTTATCTGATGCCAAGAGGTCATATGAGCATCTTGTTTTCAGAACAGGCTAATGCATATGATGCATTTCTGCAGTTAATATCACATTAGTGGTTTACTTTTCAGTGAATTGAAGTGATATGGACAAAGTTAAAAAGTAAAACTTTGCTTATATAGTGCTAAGAATTAAATAAAATACATTCTGTTGTTTTAAAGTGAAAACATTGTTGCCACTTAATAAAACATGTAATTTCAATTTCACTATGTTCCACCAGGAAATCAAGCTGTTGGCAGATTTCCTAATTTCACTTCAAGGATAAACCAGATAACAGATGAAACTGGGGGAGAAAGGACAAACAAATGTGGTAAGTATGGGACATTATAATGTTGCAGAGATCTAATAGCTACAAGGTAAGAATTTATGATGGTAATTAATGTATAACTGAGCAAGGGGTGTCACCAGAGAAATGAAGTTTTCCTTCTGACACATTTTTGTACACAAAATGAAATGAAATTATAGGCCTATTTCACAAAGCCTCTCTTGTGGAAGTCGTCTTTTGTTTCACTGAAGTTCTGAGTATGGAAATTTTCCAGACTTTTGAGTGTCTTTTGAGATAAGTCCTTCTATCGTTATAGATACAGCATATTTGGCTAGCTACGTTCCCTGGTGTGAGTATAGAAGTTCTTCAGATGGGTTGCTTTTTACCAGGAGCTTCTATGTTCTTTGCAGTGATATTGCAATGAGGAATCTCCTGTAACCTACCGTGATTCATCAGTGCAGATTGGTTTTCAAAGACGTAGAATTTCTTGTTTTAGTTCTCTGAATCTCTCACAATTGGTCAAGAGGTTAGCCATTTTGGTATTTTCATATCATCTAGACTGGTTCTTACAGCACTGTCAAAAGCAACTATCAAATTTTTGAAATAGACAACTGTACAGCTTTCTCATTTTTTGTTTTTACATTGATTCTTATTATTTACTGACAATTTTATATTCAAAAAAGAAAAAAAATAAAAAAACCCTTTAAAATTACACAAATTGTATAAGCTGGCGGAGTCCTTACAATAAAACAATATATGGGTTTAATTGTCTATAGTAATTAAACTGATCAGAGAAAAGGTAAGAGTTTACTTTAACTCACAAAGTACAATTTCAGCTAGACTCTGAGATAATAAATATTACTTTGAGACAATAAATATTTCCTTGCTTTAAAGGGAGAGGGCTTTGAATTTGGCCCATAGACCTCTTCATAACCCTCAACTGAGAAATGACAGCAACTGATATGTTGACTGATTACTTAATACCTTTTGGAAACCAATTTCATAGTGTTTACTAAAAATTAGAGAGGATTGCATATTTACTTGATATAAATGAATAATTCATAACAATTTATTCAGTGAATTTCACCTCTTCCTCAGATTGACTAGATTGTAATTTTCTTGAATATATATTCACTAATTGAACATCTTATGTGAATAACTCAATCCATTTTCTAAACATTAAAATGATATATGGACTATTCATAAAACAAAATAGGTTTAATTCGGAGAAATAGATGATTTTTTCCTGGTATAGTATATTCCTATTAAAATATTTCTTATAACATTTCCCATTGACATGTAATATGAACAAAATAATTGCTGATACTAACCATTAATTTTTCCTGAAAGTTCTTTGCTTCTGTGAACATATGCTTGTTACTACTTCTACACTTATGGTTGCCTTGAATATGAATTACACTGTCTTTTTTTCACATCAGTTTGACATGAATTCTAGTTCCTGAGTACTGAACCAAGGATTTAATCTTTTGGAAAACAAATGATTAAAATTATTTTATAACAATGGTTTTGTAGCATCTCACATTGATCAATTTAGAAATAGAAATGCATTAGATTTTGTCTTTTGTTCATCATTTGTGGCACTGTCATTGTGCCTAACTTGTTGCTGATGCTTGAAGTTAGCAACTTATGATATATGTAACAAAAATGTTGTCCTTTGTTGCCTGTGATCTTTTTCCAAAAGTTCTAAACCCAAAGGAAAATATACGGTCTTAGAATTCGTTGCTTTGAAATTTTCAGGGGACAAAAAGTATGGGATGTTTTTGTTTTTTTTCCTGAACTTAATATTTTTTTTCCCAAATTAGTGATTGGTTTGGATCCAAATTCATTAGGCAGTCCAAACAGAATAAAATTCCAATAGAAGTCTGAGACCTAAAGCTCCTATAAGAGCTAAAGGAATAATTGGGCTGTTTTTTTTGTTAATTTGTTAAAATGAATACTAATATCTCCTCAAATTTAACCTAATTTAGTTTCTGTTTCTGCTGTACTGAGAAAAAAATCCACAACATTATGTCATTTTAAACTACAGGTTTCATTCTATATAAAATGTTTCATTTCCAAATGAAAAGAAAATGAAAAGAAGGAAACTCCATTTCCCACATCCTCAGTGAATATGGCACCTTCCAGATTATACTGCTATGGTAAGAACAAGTATTTTATTCATACTTGGAAGTATATCAGCTGAAAGACAGGATGAAAAGATGTATACCATTCTTACCTGTGATCTGCATGTCCTCTGCATAACTGAAGGTGATGAGGGAGTAGAAATAGGACACAACTGTTACGATTCATAGTGCCCAAAACCTCTTCAAATTACTTTTATGTACACAAAGTAAAAGAGAAATTTAAAAAAAAATCTGAATGAGTGCTGAATGTCCAGGTTACATACATTACATTTAATGAGTCTTGCAGTGGGCTGGCTGTATTTTCAAATGAGTTTAAGCTTATGTGAAGTAAAAACTTTTTAAAAAAAAAGAAGTTGTATTTTGCATTCTGAGCTCATATACTTACTTGTATTTTATTTGCTTAATCTTTTGTTCATTTATCATACGATAATTTAATGTGGTTAACATAAAAGAAATGCATTTCTAAAATAAAACAGAAAGAAAGGTTTATGATTGGCAGAAGAAGGATGAGGCAGTAGTAGGAGAACAGCTGTTTTCTCTGAGTATTTTTCTTTTATGATGTCTGTTACCTTAAGATGTCACTTTCTATTTCATTATTTGGTATGGGTTGTCACAAAAGCTTTACGTAACCAAAACTTGCAATGAAACTGCACCATATGTGTGTTCTCTCTTCATGTACAGACATGGCACCAAAGGTGACACCTCACTGTTTCTTGGCTCTAAAGAGACATTTGTGTCTTCCAGGAGTATCTGGACATCAATGGGGTATACCCACATGCCTTTAACCTCTACTGGGTAAATTATTTTAGGAAGGAATAATTCCTTCTTCTTTCTCATGGCTGAGCAGAAAGGACACAGAATGTCCTTGTTTATATTGAGTATCAGTGTAGAAAGGGTGATTTTTGTTAGGCTTTTAAAAAGAGAGTCTGATTACATTTTGCATAGCAGATGTTCTCTTGGTATGGAACTACTTGTTGAACTGATTGCAACTGAACGCAGAGCTAAGAGACATAAATAATACTTTAAAGAGCAAGACTTATTTTTATGTTTTTTTTTCTTTTTTCAGTCTGACTGTAGTCTATCTATCTTAGTGCAGAAACATATCTACCTGCAACTATGTTGTTCAACACCAAATTGCACACTAATTGCATATGCTTTGATTTTTAATACCTTAAACTAGCTATTTAAAACTAAACCATCAGATTTTAATGAATTCTCTCTATCCTTCCAGAAGCATAAGTTGAATTCCTGGCTGGCTTCCTTAGCCCCTCTCTGAGGGAAGACAGCAGGCTGTGCCCATATGCTGCTCCCGCCATAGATGGTTAGATGGCCTCAGTGACTTCCTCAGTGACTAATCTGGAACACAGCTGAATTAATTTGGTCAGATTTCTCCTGTAACTTTAGCAACAATGACAGGATCTTTCTGTTGCAGTTTAAAATATCCACACATCTACAGTGGTTCGCATTTCCCACTAAACCAGTTATCCATGATATATGCCTATTAGAGACAGATACAGACTGTTTTTCTTTCTTGAAGAAACAGAAATGATATATTTGTGTTCAGGAAAGGAAATGAGAACTAGAGGAGAGGACTGAGAGATCTGTTATTTCATCAGCCCTAAACTCTTCCAATCTGTCTGCCAATCAGGGCAGGCTGGTATGACTTGCCTCTCTTATAGACTAGCAAGAAGGAGGCAATTACATCTCAGAGACTTGTAGCTGGAGGCACGTTTCTCTCAGGGTGTTTCATCTTATACACTATTCCTTGCTTAGGGCTGTGCTTACAGGCACAATTTAGCTCACAGGTATTCAAGTTGTCTACTGCGTTGTCTAGTCCTCTCCTACATTAACAGAAAAGGGCTCCCTTTCATGTACTCTGAAACGCTTTGTCCATTTTCTTTTTTGAACTTGACAGCATAAATTACTTCCTCAGTTTTGCACACAATTGTGGTCATATAATGAACATTTCACTTTTCAATCAGTCCTCATTTGGATGCAAACTCTGCTCTCAAGATGTGCATGGCTGATCTTGATTAAGATATTCTTCTCTTTTTACATACATAATCCTTTGAAGTTCCATGCGTATGGGAAAAGAATAATATTGGAGTGAAGATCTGCCTTGCAGATCTGAGAGGAAAATTCCAACCTTTTGATTATGATGATCCTTTTCGAACATGACATAAGCAATTCAGTAGCCTACATTTTATGTTCTACAATAAGAAACAAAATTTGCAGTTACTTTTATGAGATGGACCAGATACTTACACATCTAGACTGTCTGAACCCTACTTATTTGATTCAAAATGATAATTTATGAACCAAATTATTTTTTAAAACAAATATACCAGCATAAAATGTCTCACTGAGTTACTCAGATTATGCATGCATGTACACAAATATTGATCTGATAATTTTAAGGGTTGATTTCAGTGTATGCTTATATGTGTGAGAGAGGGACATAAACAGAGAAGAGCCTGCTGAAGCTGTAAAATGCGTAGGACAGATATTTAACTTGCTAAGAAATTCTGAACTCTGCTCAGTAAATCTTTCTGTTTGTCCTGTGAATTTCATGAACTCATTTAGTCAAGGTCTACTGGTTGCAATGGGGTATTGAAAATGCCAGACAGGTATCTCTCTCACTAACAGTCACCAAAGAAGTTACCTCTGTCTGCCTATCATAATGGGCATTTCAGCAGAGTTATACCCAAATACCTTTTGGTGTTATCTGAGAAAAAGAATCTTATCTTAGTTTCTAGAACATGCTGAAAATAGATAGATCAAAAGTTTTAAAAGTTATCTACATTTAATAATAGTCAATTTGCTGTTTTCAATATTTAATATAAGATAATCTTGATTTAGTGATTGTAATGCTTAAACAGTAAACAGTAAACAATACTTACAGTCCATCTAATTAAACAGCATAACTTTGTGATAACATGCAATGTCACAACAGAAGTGTCACTGCTGTGGACTTCTGGTGATATTGAAGAAAATATTATAAATTGCTGTGCTTCCTTCTAAATAATAATAAAAACCCTCCACACTGTCTCTTTTAAAAGCAAGTCTTTTGACATCTAAAGGATAATACTAGCACGCTGTCCTTCCATGAGAACAATACGGGCTTTCTGTCAGCCCTGAAATAAATCCTAATATTGACCCAAGGAAAGGTCTGGATGCTGTTATTCTGTTCCAGGAAATCAACAGACAGCATTATTGTCTGAGTCTGAACTCAAGATTGGTTGCTTCTTGCTCTGTCTAGTCTGTGAATGAGGGCAAGAGGTGCTCCAGCAGGCTACTCCTTTGCCTCTGGCACTCCAATGCACAAATCTCCATCTGGGTGGGATCTGCCATACCACAGTGGTTTCTATTAAATAAACATTCTACTAGGACCAACTCTTTCTCATTTCTAGGAAAGTTCAGAGAAATATGAGCAACTGCTACCACCTTCACTATAGAAAAGATATTATAGAATAATTAAATACATACAATCAAACCAGCTTAGTATTTGTCTCAAAAACTGTTAAAAAATCCACAAAATTTCAATTCCTTCAAGTATAACCATTTTTGTAATAAATATGTGTGAGTGCCATTTTGTATCTTATATAGAAAGTCATAGCCCTACCAGTAAACTAAGGTAAAGCTCTTTGAAATCTTCAGTTTTCAAATCCTTCATGTCTATCTGTCTATCAATCGTCTTAACAGTTTCTCAATAATCAGAAGCCAAAATCTTATTCCACATTTTTATAAAAAAGTATTTCTCTTAAAAGTTGATCTCAAATTTAAGGGATCCATAAGATCCCAGGGGATGCTTTCCCATAACTTGCATTGGCATAAATATAAAATGACACTCTGCAGAAAGTCCATCAACAGATCATTTGGTAACAGGCCTTTACCACTGGAGTCAGAAACAGTACTAACGCAAAACTATAAAAATAAACCCAGGATATACAAAAGATTTTATCATAGGTATCACGTGTGGTTTAGTCTCAGTGTATTTCTGATATATTTACCTGTAAATAGTATAAGAAAAAACATAACTTATAAATACATATTTTTTATAAGTAGAGCATTTTTAAATGCACTTAAATTAATATAATAACAATGATATCACATACATGGAGCTTTATAATGAAATCTGAGCATGTTTCCAATTTCAATGCTCATCATCCAGCTGAAATCACTGGAATTAACTTGCTGTTCAGTTATAGAAATTCCTCCAGTAACCTCAGTTCACATAGACTTTGAAAATAGCTTGTATACATATTCTGGGATCCCCATAAAGAAAGATGCTGGGGTTATTTTACAATCCTGAATGCAAGTAAACACCACAATTAAAATGCTATGCACAGTACATTATTCAAAAGTCCTCCCAAAAACAGACACAAGACTTATTTGTGAATCAAAGTCACTCGTTTCATAGCAAGACAATATGCAAACAAAGTAAAAATGCATTATTTATCTGATGTTTGCCAATACAGGTCAGAAAATGTAATTTAGAGTGTGAAATCCCAGTTCTGTATGCTTTTAACTGTCATTCACAATTAAAATGTATGATTCTCCTCATTTAAGTAGCCAAAATATCTTGGTTCTCATATTTTAAAATAAAAGAAATATTTTTGTTCTTTTTGGTTTTTTTGTGTCTGTGTATCACTTAAATAGTGCAATGATAGTGCTTCTTAGGAATCTTTTAAAAGGTGAGTAGTACCAGATAGGTTTTATTGACTTCAATGTGATTCTTTGGGAGCACTAGAGACAATGGGAACACTAGTGTATTCTGAGGTATTTACATGTGTCTTTTTCTTTTCCCAGGAAAGTGAATAAGAAATGGCCCTTCTGAGCTCTACATGTATGTTCAGTCGCTGCTACCACAGTGAACAAAGGTTTCTGCTCTGAGGATCTAGTTCTCAAAGCAGACCAAAAAGAAACAAAAGTCTCCTTAATTTGGACTTCACAGAAGTGAGCTATGATTTTAAAGTCTGCATAAACTATGCCATTTTCAAACAGGTCAGAGAGTTTCCCAGAAAAGCTGCGCTGAAAGTACATGCGATTTCCAGTTGATTATGTGTAATGCTGTTGCTTTTTCTCCCTACAGTGAACTGTCCCACATAAAGCATATATGGTAGCATAATATCCTGTTTGATGTGTTAAAGTAATGCAGTATCATAGAATCGTAGAATTGTAGGGTTGGAAGGGACCTTTCATTCAGTCCAACCCTCCTGCAGAAGTAGGTTCACCTAGATCAGGTGACATAGGAACATGTCCAGGTGGGTCTTGAAGACCTCCAAGGAAGGAAACTCCACAACCCCTCTGGGCAGCCTATTCCATGGCTCCATTACCCTCACAGTAGATACATCATTTTGATAATGTTTCATTTCTTTTCAAATTTTTGCAAATCAGAACATGAGATGTCTACTAACAAAACAAAACAAAATCCAAAAGTGCTTAATTTTAAATGTCTGGGTTTTTTTTTTCTCCAGCCAAAGTGTCTGTTAGGAAAAAAAAAAAAACGGTTCTTCTTAGAAATGACCAACTGATTTGTTTGACATTTCTTGTCTGACCATTGTGCAGGCCTTGATGTAGACAAGCAGTTAAGAACATATTTATTTTCAGCATGGCAAGCATTGAGTAACCCTTTTATACCTTGGGGGTCATACCGTGCAAGGGAGGTCAAGGAAAACAAGGACTTCTTCAAATAGACTGCAGACAAAACTAACACTAGAGGCAATGTAGCCCCACTGCTGAACGAGCAGGTCCCCTGGTGACAGGGGATACAGACAAGGCAGAGTGCCTGAATGCCTTCTTTACCTGTCTACACTGCTGGAGACTGTCCTCAGGAGCCCCAAACTCCAGAAGAAATCAGGTGTCCTGGGTTTGGCCAGGATAGGGTTAATTCTCCCCAGCTGCTGCCAGGGGACGTGGCCAGGCTATTCAATCCCATGTGACACCATGCTCAGGATATCAGGGCAGTAGCCCAGCCGGGTGGTGCTGTGGCCAGTGAGAGAACTGTGGTTGTGCTGTCTGGCTGCACACTGGGATGCAGGAGGTGAGTAGTTATACTGGGCATTGCTCATTTTTCTGTGTCCTTTGGCCATCATTGTAACTGCCTACTCTTTGTAGTCTTCTACTAAATTGTGCTCATCTCAACCCAGAAAGTTCTAGAACTCTCTCTTGAATCTCTTCATCATCCTGCTGAGGTGGGGAAGAGTGAGTAATTGGGTGGTTTGGTTATTGTTCAGCTAGGGCGAAACCATCACACAAGGGCAGGGAGGGATTGCTGCTAATTGAGGTTCTGGGCAAAACAGATTCCAGTACTCAACTTGAGAGGAAAGTTTATTCTACTACCTACAAGAAACAAAACAGAATAAAAGCCAAAAAGAGAGTAGGATGATTGAGTGTAGTGTGTCTGGTGTGGTGGTGATTTTCCACAGCAGCTCTTGTGCTGTGCTTACAGTTGGTGTTGACAGCACATCAATGGTTATGACTACTGCTCACACAGCATCTTGGGAGGGGTCACATCCAGGACAGCTGACCCAGACTGACCAAGGAAATATTCCATACCATGTGACATCAGCTCAGCAATTGAAACTCGAGGAGAGGAACAGGAAGTGGGAGGACAAAATTATTTTTTTTGCCTTCCATAGCAACTGTTATGCGTACTTCCATCTTATTTTCTCCCCTCCCTGGCTTGCTGAGGAGGAGGGGTGGTAGAGCAGTGTGGTGGGCACCTGGCATCCAGCTAGGGTCAAACCACCACATCAGGTTAAAGGAGGAATTTAGTTTGGTTGATGAGGACTGGGTTAAGGATCAGTTCAGCAATCAGGATGTGCATAAATCCATGGGCCTCGATGGGATGCACCTTCAGATGCTGAGAGAGCTTGAGGAAGTCATTGCTAGACCACTCTTCATCATCTTCAGTAAGTCATGGAGAGGTGCCTGAGGACTGGAGGAAAGCAAATGTCAATGCAGCCTTCAAAAAGGGCAAGGAGGAGAAGCTGGGTAATTACAGACTAGTTAGCCTCACCACCATCCCTGGAAAGGTGATGGAACACCTTATCCTGGATGCTGTCTCCAGGCATTTAAAGGACAAGAGGGTCATTAGGAGCACTCAACATGGTTTTATTAAAGGGAAGTCATGTCTGACTAACATGATAGCCTTTTATGAAGATGTAACCAGGTGGATAGATAGTGGTAGGGCACTGGCTATGGTTTATCTTGATTTCATGAAAGCATTTGACACCATCTCCCATGGGATCCTGACAGCAAAACTGACAAGGTGGTGGGTGGATGATCAGGTAGTGAGGTGGATTGTTGGCTGGTTGAAGGAAAAAATGAAGAGAGTTATGATCAATGGGTCAGGGTCTAGTTGGAGGCCTGTATCTAGTGGAGTCCTTCAGGGGTCCGTGCTGGAACTAGAATTAATAATGACCTTGATGAGGGAACACAGGGCACTGTCAGCAAGTTTGCTGATGATACCAAACTGGGGGAGAGTGACGGACACACCAGAAGGCTGTGCTGCCATTCAATGAGACCTGGACAGGCTGGAGAGTTGAGTGGGGAGAAATCTAATGAAATTCAACAGAGCAAATGTAGAGTCTTGCATCTGGGAAAGAAGAACTCCATGTACCAGTACAGGTTGGGGAATGAACTCTTAGAGAGTAGTGTAGGGGAAAGGGACCTGGGGGTCCTGGTGGACAGCAGGATGACCATGAGCCAGCAATGTGCCCTTGTGGCCAAGAAGGCCAATAGCACCCTGGCGTGTATTAGAAGGGCTGTGGGCAGTAGGTTGAGAGAGGTTTTCATTCCCCTCTACTGTGCCCTCATGAAACCTCATCTGGGATATTGTGTCCAGTTCTGGGCCCCTCAGTTCATGAAGAACAGGGAGCTGCTGGAGAGCGTTCAGCACAGGGCCACAAAGATGATGGAGTGAGGTATCTTATGATGAAAGGCTGAGGGAGCTGGGGCTCTTCAGCTTGGAGGAGACTGAGGGGTGACCTCATTAATGTTCACAAATATGTAAAGGGTGAGTGTCAAGAGGATGGAGCCAGGCTTTTCTCAATGATGTCCAATAATAGGACAAGGGGCAGTGGGTACAAGCTGGAACATAAGAGGTTCCAAAGAAATACAAGGAAGAATTTGTTCACTTTGAGGGTGACAGTGCACAGGAACAGGCTGGCCAGATGAGTTGTGGAGTCTCCTTCTCTGTAGACATACACCTGGATGAGTTCCTGTTTGACTCTAGTTGGACTAGATGATCTTTTGAGGTCCCTTCCAGCCCTTAACATTCTGTGATGCTGTGATTCTGTATGGACTGCTCACCTGTTTTCCTGAAATAACTCTTCAAACGTTTAAGATCAAAGTTTTAATGGAATGTGTTACTTTAGAAAAAAGAATATAAAAACATGGAACATTATTTTTGTTGTTTTAATGATTTCTCTTTTGTTTAATTTTGGGTTTATTGTTCTTTGATGTCAGTAGCTGCCTTTCAGCTCTGCTCTTTTGAGTGGCTCCGTTTTGTGACTTGGTGCACTGCTGATTAAAAGAGCAGAAAGGAGGGAAAATATGGAAAATTAAATCACTTGACACAACAGGGTGAATTAGTTCAAGGTAAATTTAGGAACTGACCTTCAATTTAAAGTCATTCAACAGAATTATGCATGTTATAATTTTTTAGTGGAAGAACCAAGCAGAGAAGAATGGTTCCATCCACTAGAGTAAGAAATCACGATTTTATTCCTCTTCTCTCTAAAATGTGATGTTAGTTTGATTGTTTCTTTGGAGCTCTGAAAATGTTTTGCACCTCTCAGTATCAGCTTCTCTCCTATAGGAATTAAAATCAAACTTAGTCATTAATTGCTTTTGAAAAGATAGATCAGATTTTTTTTTTTTTTTAAGAAGAAAAAAAATAACAAACACATCTATGACACACACACACACACACACACACACAATCTCTTTTTCAAGGCAGAATTTCATTTACCAAAAGCAAAAAATGTTGGAAATTCAGGTTTGGGGGTTTTAAAATTTTTGATGTTTTAAAAGGGAGTGCAACCAAACAAGAGGAAAGGGAAATTTCCCAGTTATTACTTTGTGGTTGACATTTTTTTTTTTTGCAAAGCTCTGTTCATTTTAACTTGCAAAAATGTAGGCTTCCTAACACAGCTATGTAAGTTAAAGAACTGTTTGGAAACCCTGTTAATTGGAAGTAGGTTTCAGAATATTCTGCTCAGTTATCAGTGAGGTTCACTGCTTTCATTGTGCTTTAGTCTGCCAGCTGTATCTGATCCAAAAGTACAGAAACAGACTTGTTTAAACTCAGCCATTGTGTAGTGTTTGTGATGTGTGCATAATTAATTCTGAATGCAAATATATGCTGTAAAGTGAAATGCTGAAAACCTGTATGACAAGTAGTAGAGCTGCACAACACAAAATATAGTTTATAGCATAAATATTCACTTGTGTCAAATATATAGGAGATGCTCAAAACACAATTGTAATCAAGCATGGTTTGTTACTCAGTCTCAGCTATTTGAACTCCTTCCTTTGAAGTGTTTGACCTTAGTTGCAAGAACAAAACAAAGAGTAAACATCTGACTTTTAAGAGGTGAACATCCTTCTACTCCCCAATTCTGCAGCACTTAACTAGGATATATTTAGCTCACTGAAATAATTTTGAGACAATAGCTGGGATTTTTTTTTGTTTGTTGGTTTGCTGTTGTGTTTTGGTGTGGTTTTGTTGTTTTTTTTTTTTTTTAACCTGATTCAAGTGAAAAATATCACTCCCTGAAAATGCAAAGTATTTTATTTCTGCAGGAACATGAACAACATCTCTCCCAGGCTGTTCAACAATGTAAGCTAAACAATGATACAGTAAAAGGCAGAGATACAAATATAAAGCTCTTGTTTAGCTGAACTCCAGAATTTAATACCCACAAGGGCACAAACATTTTTAGAACCTCAAAAACCCCATTATTTTCTCTTGGATTGGTGGGCACAGTGTGGATGAAACCAATGTAGTTTAGTTACTTGACTTAAATCATTGAGAGACAATAACTGGGATTTACTGTCACTGTGGCATTCCTCTGAATTGTCAACTTATGCCAGTTGTGCCTGAAGTCTTTACAGCTTCAGATCTTAAGCTTCAAATTCATGCCCTAAAGGTATATTATGATTCTTTATTAAAAAAAAAAAAAAAGGGGGGGGGGGGAAGATAAGCTTAAAACTAGGGCAGGGAGGAGCTTAATAGATCTGTTCAACTTGAACCAGTTGTACCTACATATGAAAGGAAGTAGCAACTCATGAAATCATCTTATTCCACCTGCTCTTTGATTATAAATGACCTTTACTTAAAGTAGTGTCACAATAACACATCAGATCAGCTAGAAACACATAGTTCTTAAAGAGAATTCAAATGGACATCTGACTGACTTGCAACCTGAAGAATATCCCAGAGATAATGGAAAAATGAAACAAGAAAATAAGACAGCAGTGTTGGTCTGCAGAATTTCTTGGTAACTCCTTGAAATCTTACCAACTATGTTCAGTTTAAAAACTGTGACCAAGCTCTTTGCTTATCCCTTTTTGTAATAAAAAAGAAATGGAAAAAGATAGACACACCCATACACACTCACATGCTGGCAATTATATAGAATCAATGACACATAGAAGACACACAGGGCCATATTCTGCCTGATTTTTTTTGTACAGAGATAACTTCAATGTTTTGCTGCTATGTTGTAGGGTGTGACATTAGCTGCTCCTGAATTTTCTTGTATGCCTCCTGTAGGACAAGAATATTTCTAATGGAATACACAAGTCTATGTAGTTAAATATGGATGAACAAGATGTCATTAAAATTATAGTCATATTTAAATTTCTATTTAAGAAATGCCAAATACCAAAACAAACACAAAAAAACCCACCCTGTTTTATGCCTAAATATGGACAAAATCTACAGTTGTTCAATGTTGTGCCTAATTTTCTTTTTGACTAATTGCAAAGTACATTTTACATACAATTGGAATAAATAACAGAAGTCCACTTTAAATGAGCTTGAAAGTGTTAGTGTTAAAATATGCAAACTCACTTTCTGAGATATTGATATAGCTTCCTAAATATAGATAACATATAAAATTCAATGTGTAGCTATAATTTAATGGAAAAGAAAGATTTCTTACCCACTAGAATGCAAAAGCAGCTTAACTTTTATCATACTCTCATAAACACAGAAAAATATATCAGAAATGAAAGAGATTGTCCTACACGTGTTGAAGATCAGGAAAGCTTTCCTTAACCAATAGTCTGAAGGAGATACTGTGGTACATAAGCCTTTCTCTGGAAACAATTAAGTTTCCAAGAATTTGCCAAATTACGCCGATTTCAAATTTCTGTTGTACATATTGACATAATGAGCATGAAAAGCTGAAGTAAGATTTAGAAATCTAAGTATAGGATAACCATTTTGGTTAATTTCATAACTAAATAATATTAGTTTAGAATAGTATTAACGTGTAGGTATGGAAAATACTCAATCAATGGAACTATTGGCTGTGCTCTCTCAGATGTCTGCATCCTCCACACCGAACTGAGGTGATCACAACCACTGAATGAATTCTGCTAATTCAATAATTTTCAAAGTGTTTGTGAATAATTTGCTCAGTTTTAATTGCAGATGGCATATTGTTTCTGTGCTAAAACACTAAGTCTTCAAAGCTGTCAGACTGCTTCTTTTCCTGAGAATAAAATTTATTGAAAAACATGGTAATTTACCAAAAACAAAACAAAAGTTACAACTAAATCTGATATTTGTATGCTTCACATTGTTCTCCTCTCCTCCTCTAAGGTGTTGAAGCTGCTTAAAACGTTCAGGAATTGCTCATATGGATATTCTATGTACATTCGGGAGCTTACTGTAAGATAAAAGGATTGCCGAACAAGGCTCCGAGTGTAACAAGGGCACTTTTTTTCCCAATTCATGTAGTAATATACAGCACCAAATAATCTACTTTGGTAATGCTCACTTTTCAGAGGTTATTTTTAACATGCAGAGCTGCATTAGAAACTCAAATTGTTCATTTTCCTAGCAATTGCTTCCCAGTTTTATTATTTTGCTTTCCAGGCAGCTATTTCTTTTAGACTTGATTTAACATGTGAAAGTGTGCGAAACCTCATGTTGATACCAAGACTCTAGTCAGAGAATGGGACTTGAAATTATATTTAAGGTGTGTGCTTCCTCTACTCTTTCACAACAGGTCTCGGTTACATACTATCTCATTTTCTCTTACAGAGGGCTGTTGTGATCATAAGAAGCATTCAACCACAGTGGTGTTTGTGCCCTTTTTCAGCATAGTTGGCACATTCATTTTGTAGCAGACCATTTATTCAAAAAATGTGTTAGTTCCTCTCATTTTAAAACTTTATTTATATAGCTGCAATATTTTGGCATCATTTCAGTTATAATATTTTTTAATATTTTCTCCTCCATAAAATTCAACAGTTTCTGACTTTTTCCTCCTTTCCTTTCCCTTGGGTATTCCCAGACAAACACATAATCTGTTTCCCAGCAATATCTACTTGTGGTTTATAAATTTCCATTCACTTTCTCTGCATAGATTTACTGTATTTATTGCTATTCTAGCTTATACAAATTTTTACTAGCCTGTTATTTTGCATAGTTTTAACTTACTTTTATAAATTTTGGATCATTTTAACATTTTTGTGTCATTAATGTCTATATATTTTGCATGGTATTTCTAGTTAGCTGATTTGCATTAGTAGTACTTTTCACCTTATTACCTATCTATTATGATAGTCATAGAGGTTATATTTGTATTTAGAAATTGATTTGGTTTCTTTCTGCTTTTCCATGTACATTCCTCTTTCTTGTGTGAAGAAAAATAGTTATTGCAGTTGGAGTCCTGTTCTAGAAATGAGTTCAGGTTATTGAAACAGAATTGCTTTTAATTTGTTTTGAGGAGAATGACTGCTCCCGCTGCTAACTCCCCTCTTTATCATCTCAATTGATAAAATATATTCTGAGTTTTTTATGGAATTTGCAATGATGTTAGTATTTTCATCAGTGTAACAGGGATAGGACTAACCTTAAATATTAACAGTACATTACCTTTTCATATCCTCTCAGTGCATTTTCCCCAAGACATCAACTGTCCTCTTCCACTTGTTGCATCACTTTTCTTTCACATCTGCCTTATGATTCCCTGATCATATATCTTTAGACATTCATTATTTATAAGACCTCAGCTTTAAAATTATTTCACTCCATCCTGTGCCTAATGAAAGCAGGTGCAATCAAGATATACAGGCCATAGTTTTCTTCTTTACAAACTTGACAGCACTGCCCATGGCCATTTTTCTGAATTTTCATTTTGGAAATGTGTGAGCTACATTATGCTGCACACAGGAATTCTACTACAGTCAACCATAAGTTAACTACTGCACAGAAAATTCCTGGTGATTCCACCATTTTTAACAGCAGAAAAAGCTCAGCCAGGGAATGAAATGCATTATCTTCTCTGTTTACAAAGGAAATACCAAGCAGTTATGCTTGCATTACAGAGTTCAAACAGAAAAGTCAATGTGCATAACTTGTATCTAGGAGCACAGAAATGAGAGGACAACATGAAGGACATCACAAAATAATCCTTGCGTCTGCTGGCCCAGACACCCTTGTAGGATAAACAAAAATTAACAAAAAAAGTCTAAATGATTCATAGGAACGGAATGGCAATGGGAGTCTCAACGTGTGGAATACAGAACAGATAACAGTGAGTTGTGGCACAGTATTTACATTGGGGAGATTCTAGAGAAGGCATGAACTGCACAAGTAAAAACATAATTCCCAATATGCTTATCTTTTTTCCTTGCATAATTCATGGCTCCAACAACATCTGAGTCGCAGAACATTTGTATTTTCTTCTGTTTGAATAGAGGACAAGAAAAACCACGTGCAAAATAATGTTCTTTTTTTGATGATTTATTTTCCTTTACTCTTTGTCATGAAGTCAAAGAGCTTGACATTTTTAATCTGACATTATATTCTTATGGACACAAGTCAACTCGACTTGCACTATCTGCCTGCATGGATGAACAAGGAGCTATGGAATGACTCAAGAAGAAAGAAGGTGGAAAAAGGGTCTAGTTGCTTGGGAAGAGTATAAGGATGTTGCCAGAGCATGTAGGGATGAAAGCAGGAAAGCTAAAGCCCTTTTGGAAATAAACTTGGCAAGGGAAGTAAAGGAAAATAAGAAGGACTTCTTCAAGTACATCAGAAGCAAAAGGAAGATTAGGGAGAATGTGAACCCACTGATGAATGAAGAGAGTGTCCTAGTGATGGAGGATGCAGAGAAGGCAAAGGCTTCTTAGCTTCAGTCTTTACTGCTAGGGGCAGCCCTCAGGAATTCCAGACTCTGCAGGATAGTGAGAAAGAATAGAGAAAGGAAAATTCCCCTGGTTGAGGAGGATTGGGTTAGGAATTTATTAGGCAAGCTGGATGTCCATAAGTCCATAGGTCCTGATGGGATGGGCTCACAAGTGCTGAGAGAACTGGCTGATATTGCTAAGCTGCTCTTGGCCTTCTGAAGTGTAGCTTTTTTTTTGGTAGCTGCACCACCTCTCAGCAGAGGAATAAACCCTTTTTACTGATAGGGATATCCCTCTTAGATCCACCATTACACAATTAAAAGGTCTGATTCCATTCTTTCCCAAATTTGTAATTCGAGGATACTCTGAGCTGAGTATGCTGTCAATATTTGTTTTTTTTTTTGTAAGGACTTGTTGAGTCAGAGAGGAAAAACACTTGAGATTCAGATATTATAGGTATATCTGAGATGGTATAAATCCTCAGTTGCCTTACTCTAAGGATCAATTTATGTAGTCATTCAGAAATGTATAAAAATATGGGGAAAAAAAAAAACCAAAACGTCTTTCATTGCATATAGATTCAGGTTCTTTCTTCTGATGAGATTTTTTTTTTAATTTAAATTTGGTTTGAACTAAACTGATTATTTCCTCTCCCTTTTTCAGTTTCATAACTCCAGCACAAAATCAGTTATTAATAGTAATAGTAGGGAATCATTAACAAGGATTAAGACATCTCAGACTTGACTGACTACACTGCACTGTAGTCTATCTTCTTGGTCTTTGCAGCTCAGTGTCATTTTTCTTGTCCTAGTTGCTGTTTTCTGTGCTCACTTGTGATCAATCATCCTCTTCCCTTGAGCTTGTCACACTTCATATTTTCTTATATAACTTATCCAATCGTTTCTACAGCTTTTATATCAATGTAGTATCTCAATATCTTCTCCCTTCCAGCCCTGTGCAATTGATTTTTTTCTTAATCTCTTTTCTCTCTTCTTTTGCTCACTCAGGATTCCTTTTCTTCTTCTTCAGGTCTTCCTCTTCTTTATCTCTTATTTGCTATTCCCTGCTGCTCTTCATCCTCTCTGGTTACCTTCTTTCACTTTCTCATCACTTTTATTATTCCACTGATTTCTACCGCATTCTCCATCTCACTCCTGGTTTTTGTTTTTTTTTTCAGTTACTTTCTCTGATGCCCCTTGGTGTGTCTCATAGCTCTTCTGTTTTAAATTCTTCTCTTCTGCTGTCAACTTTCCAGACTTTAAAGAAGTGATCCTAAAACCCTGCAGCCCTTATAAAAATACAGCATTTTTCAACTCACTATTTCTTTTTGTATTCCCTATTACATAGAGTTGTCTTCTCAAAATCAGTGCTTTGAGGGAGATGAAGTAAGAAAACTAGTTTTTCTGCAGGAATTAAAGACAGAGCAAACTTGCACAGCCTAGAATTACCTCAAATATCTTATTAGTTTTTCATGTCTGAAAAAAGTTATCATGATCTTTAGAATAAAAAATTAAAACAACACTACTTTCTAATTTTTTTTTTTTTATTCTCAACTGAAACTTTAGTGCCATAGACAAACAAATTTATTGGAAAAAAAGAATCTTCTTTCTCTTATTATCAGAGGCAAAAGCCAAAAGATGTTTTTCTTGTTGTTTGGATGGATATGAACAACTACATGTGAAGATGGATCTGTTCACTCCAGGTAGTTCCAATACAGACAGTGATTATCCAAGTCATCACAAGATAATGCTATTCATTTCTATTCCTAATCTTTACCGGAGCATCTACAGCAATGTTTGATTGTAAATATACAATACTAACAGTGTAAACAGAGCACAAGCAGTGTCAGTACCATGTTCAAGTATTGTTCAGCAGCACATGGAGATTCAGCAAAACAGGAAGTTGAACTTGTAAAACTGAGCAATTAGTCTTCTGGAACACGCAAAGGTGACCAATGCCTGTTTCATCTCCCCCTTCTGACCCTCCCTGCAATATTTTCTGTCTCAGAATCACAAAATCACAGAGTGATAGTGGTTGAAAGGGACTTTTAGAGATCATCTAGTGCAACTCCCATGCAGAAGCAGGTCCACTCAGATCAGGTCACATAGGAACATGTCCAGGAGGGCTTTGAAACCCTGCAGAGAAGGAGACTCCACAACCTCCCCGGGCAGCCTGTGCCAAGGCTCCATCACCCTCACAGTAAAACAGTTTTTCTTATGTTTAAATGGAACTTTTTGTGTTACAGCTGCTTTCCATTACTCCTTGTCCTGTCACTAGATACCGCACAAAAAAGGGATGTCCCAACTTCCTGATATCCACCATTTATATACTTATTAATAAGATTCCCCCCTCAGTCTCCTCTAGACTAAACAACTCCAGTTCCTGCAGCCTTTCCACATAAGGAAGATGTTCCAGTCCCTGTGATGGACTTTCTCTAGAAGTTCCCTGTTCGTCGTGAGCTGAGGAGCCCAGAACTGGACACAGAACTCTAGACGAGGCCTCAGCAGGGCAGAGTAGAGGGAGAGGAGAACCTCCCTTGACTTCTTGCTTGGACACTTTTCTTGATGCATCCCAGGATGCCATTGGCCTTCTTGGCCACAGGGGGACTTTGCTGGCTCATGGTTTGCTCTGCAGAGCTGCTCACCAGCAGGTCAACCCCAAGCCTGGTGCATGGGTTTGTTCCTCCTGCAGTACAGCACTCTGCGCTTGTCCTTGTTGAACCTCATGAGGTTCCTCTCTGCCTGCAGAATGGTAGCACAGCCTTCTGGGGAATCAGCCAGATCTCCTAGTGTAGTGTCATGAGCAAACTTGCTGAAGGTACACTCTGTCCTCTTGTCCATTGTCTCCTGATTTACCCATTAAATGTTGGGGATTTTTAGGCTTTAAAGTGAGCAAAGATAAATTCTCTGGAGCTGAGACGTAATTTCCTGCTTAAGAGCATGAAGTGCACCTTCTTTGGATTGAGAGCTTCTCCATTCTCCTGGTTTTTATGGATGAGAGCATAGCTGCCTCCAGTATTGCCTGTTTTACTCTAATGGTTTTGTCTGGGACAGGTTTTGGCAACGGGGGGTGATTGGTGCTAGAGGGGTGGTTTCTTTAAACAAAGAGCTGCTAGAAGCTTCCCCTGTCGCTGATAGGGCCAGTGTCAGTCGGCTCTAAGACAAACTTGCCACTTTCCAAGGCTGAGCCAATTAGTAATGGAGGTTACTAATGTCTCTGTGATTAATGTATTTGAGAAGGGGAAGAAGTTGCTAAACTGCAGCAAAAGAAGAAGGGAGTGAGAATGTAACAACAACATCTCTGCAGGCATCAAGGTCAGTGGAGAAGGAGGGGGAGGAGGTGCTCAGGCACTGGAAGAGAGATTCCTCAGTGTTCTGTGGTGAAGGCTATGGTGAGGCAGCTGTCCCCCTGCACTCCATGGAGTTCCACAGGGGAGCAGTGATCTACTCACAGCCCATGGAGGACCCCACACTGGAGCAGGTGGATGCCTGAAGGAGGCTGTGACCCTGTCAGAAGCCCACACTGGAGCAAGTTCTTGGCAGGACCTGGGAGTCAGTAGGGACAGTGGAACCTATGACATACAAGTCAGGATTTGTGATCCTATTAGGGATTCACAGTAGAGCGATCTGATCACGAAGGACTGTTTTCCCCACAGATGACCCACATTGGGGCAGTTTGTGGAGAGCTGCCTCTATGGGAAGGACACGCACAGGAGAAATTCATGTAGGACTATCTCTCATGGGAGGGCCCCCACAGTGTAGCAGTGGGAAGTGTGATGAGGCCTCCCCCTGAAAAGAAGCAGTGGTAAAATCCATCTGTATTGAGCTGACCATAACCTCCAACCCCGATCCCCCTGTGCTGCTACAGGGGGAGGAAGGAGAGTCCTGGGATGAAGGAGGGGTGGGGGAGATGTTTTGGTTTTGTTTCTCCTTTTCCCTGCTCTGTTCAAAAATATTTTTTTATAAATTTTTTTAATAAATTAAACTATTTATCTCCAATTTGAGACTGTTTTGCCTGTGACACTAAGTGCTAAATGACTTCTCTGTCCTTATCTTGACTCATGAACCTCTCATTATATTTCTCCCCCTCCTGTCCAGTTTAGGAGGGGGAGTGATAGAAGGACTTGACAATCATCTGGCACCCATCCAGGGCTAAACCACCACATTTACAAAGAGACCGTCCTCTTTCACTATGAGTTTTGTTTGTGGAGAGATCCACATAGAGTAAATTCTAAAGAGAGAAATGTATCTAATAATATCTACCATATTTCTTTACCTTCAAGAGAGCCCTATACTTTCAAAAGATAGAAGTAATCTTTAAAGGATTGTTTCTGGATCATTTTCTGAATATCTCTGTCTCTGATAACGTCTCAGAAAATTGAAATCATCTACTTCTCTCTCCCTTGCTAAAAGATCAGACAAATTTTAGTCTAAGCAATGGATACTATATTCTTCTCTTGACCCACATATAAAATGTCAATTTTATTTGTTTTCTTAAAATAGTCATTTTAGAGTATTCAGTGGTCATGTGCATCAGGACATCTGGATTCTGTCTCAGTTTTTCAGAATTAATATAAATTGATTAATATTGATTCTCAGGTAATTAATAAAGTGACAAATAAACCCAAGCCTTTTATATAACTGACAAAAAGGACAATTTAGTAAAAAGATACATATTGTATTTGTTTTGAAGACTTGTGACAAACATTAAACCACTCAGAGCTTCCAGCTTAAGTGGAAAGACAAAATGTGTCCAAATCTAGAAAATAAGCCAGAGTTTACCTTCCCTTTTTATACAGTTATAGGTCATATCATAATACTTGGTGACAGTAGAAAGATTCGAACCCTAGGAAATTCTCTCAGAAATTAAAATAACCATGAATTCATAGGCAACTTAATTAGTTCATGATCATGGTTAGTTCATATAGGTTATAGAAAAAACACAGGCTTCTTTCAGTGAGATCTATCACATATTTGACTGCCATAAAATTCTGAAAGGAGTTGTTCCCTGATAACTAAAGTAAATGAAGACCATATTGTATTACTAGTGAGCAATAAATAATTACTAAGAGCAATAAATTATTGAAATACACTATCTTTTACAGTAAAATATTATTGCCATTTTAGTTACATATTCACATTAATAAAATACAAAAAGGAACAGTTAAGACTTGGAGTTAAGGTGTTTTTGTTCAAGCTTTTGTGTTTCTACATGTTTTATATCTGTATCAAGGTCATCAGCTCTCAGATAATGCAGCTAAAAATTGATTTCTGAATAGTCTCCTGCTGTGCTTGATGTCATTTTCTGTTTTTTAAAAAGACAAGAAACTCTAGGAAGAAGGTAAAATTGCCCAGAAGAAAAGTTAATTATTCAGTGTTTAACATGTTCCTTTATATAACCAAACATGCATATATATGACAATGTCTTTGCAAATTAGCAGCTTCATGTACTGTCCTGGGTTTGG